>JAVYIG010000578.1:0-307500 GCA_035222895.1 Strongylocentrotus droebachiensis | reverse complement strand
ACTACTACTACTACTACTACTATATTACTCCTATTACTACTACTACTATTATTACTACTACTACTACTACTACTACTTCTACTACTACTACTACCACTACTACTACTTATAACACTACTACTACTACTACTACTATACTACTACTACTACTACTACTTCTACTACTGATACTACTACTGCTACTACGACTGCTATTATTACTACTACTACTAATACTACTAATACTACTACTATACTACTACTACAACTACTACTACTACTACTACTACTACAACTACTATTACTGATACTACTACTGTTACTACGACTGCTATTATTACTACTACTGCTAATACTAATAATACTACTACTATACTACTACTACAACTACTACTGCTCCTACTACTGATATTATTCCTACTACTACTACTACTACTACTACTATTACTGCTACTACTTCAGTACTAAAAGGAACCCTAAATCGTATTACCGGCGCGTACAGCAGGATTTTGAACCATTTTGAAAAAAATACACTTTTTCTTGAAAATGGCCCCAAATGAACGTTTTTGAACCCCTTATTGCAGCACCGCGCGGATCGCGTCCAATCTATAAATAACACCCCTTTTCTTGGTCAGGCATGCTTACAGAATTCATATTAGACTCAGACCCCGGGTTGTCTAGGCTGGTAATTGCACCATAAACACTAACAAATCCTAACATTTAGCTATATAGAAACGTGATTCAAATTAATGAACGAATTCGTTATCGCCCCAGTGGAATCAACTCCGTTTGGAACTTAGATAAAGCCCCTTTGGAATAAAACGAAAAATTGTTATCGAAATTGATTAACTTTCGACAAACACGTTTGTAATTATAGTGCAATTGATTCTTATTACAGTATGTTCGATGCATATATTCATTAAAAAAAGTCAATTTTGGTTAAAAGTGCATTTAGCACCTTTTGGAATTAAGCTCTTCATATACAGTGCGTCCCAGAAAAAACGAAACCGAGAAGTATCGATGTTGACAATCAGCCATAGACGAGAGTCTTCATGCATGGCTGATTGTCAACGAAACGGAGTTAAGTCTTTTGTCAAATCTGCTTTTTGCTACGGCAGGCACCCAGTGAAAACGAATTCGTTTGTTAAAATTATGAAAATGTAAGGGCTACTTTAAACAAACAGAACTTTTTTATTCCTGGCTCATTTTTCTTGATTGAGGTATCATATGAAAGAGCAGAAAATGAACTTTCTAGAAATATGAATTTTTCTTTGAAATTCAGATACCGCCCGCCAAATTACTTTTTGGTTTCCTTCCTTCAAATTGCTTTTAATCACTCATGCGTGAAATATGCATCACGTGAGTAGTATCAACTGAAAGAGGAGACTCTAAGCTTTCCAAATATGTATCATTCATTAATTATGGTTGTGATTAAGTTATGATAAAACATCGATACTTCTCGGTTTCGTTTTTTCTGGGACGCACTGTACATGTACATAATACATCAAAGACAAATTAAGTTACATACAATTAAATCCTGTACTCACGTGGTTGGATGTTGGATTCCAGTGAAGTTGATAATTGTTGAATCTAGTGAAGGTCGACCTGACGAAGCTGAGCAATGGGCTAAAGAAGTTTTCTTTCAGCTCTCTTCATTATTAAAAGTTATGATGTTCAGTATTTCGGCAGGTTTATTTGCAACCAGTCATACAAGCTTGGCTGAGATTGATGACATTAAAAAGGACTTTACCAGGCCTATTTTTACAAAGTAAAGTATGAAACGCAAAGATTTACGCACACAGAAATGTTGATCAATAGTAGTCCTTCATAACGATTTCCTCTTCATGAAATGAGAATAATACAAATTGTGTCAGTGCAAGAATGTTCATTCGCAGGTAAGATGGACGTATTTCTTCAATCTTCGGAAGACCTGTTAACCGCTCATGAAGAATAATTATGCGGCACTGAATGTTAAATTCGCTGTGCTAGATATTAACACCAGACAGTCAATTTTCGACGCCCAATAAAACAGCTACATGACATTATGCAAATGAGGCATCTACAAACAACCATTCAGATTGCATGCTGCGTATCCATGACCATTTATAGCCAGTTTTTGCACACGGTTTTAGGTCACATGGCACCAGGGTGAAATAACTACCCTTGATGCGAATGTAAACGAATACATTATAATTGTATATGTGTCGTGGTATAGTGCATATACGCCGTCTGAATGTGAATCAATTGGTTCGCGATTCGAGTCCCACCGCGGTACTATTGACCTTCATTTGCCTCTCTCCACCCATGTGTTGAATGAATACCAGAAGGAAGGGATTCCTAAAATACAGTGTGCACTGAAATCGATAGCCTAACAGAATTAGCATTGGAGCGCCTTGAGCTACCTGCGTGGTGGATATGTGTCATATAAAACTATCCACTATTGTTAGACTATTAAACATTGGGACCTAAATTTGTATATATTTCGTCAGCAAGAAAATAAGAAAAATTATTCCGTTATACTCGTAAATCACAAAATAGCTAGTACGGAACCGTTACGATATATCAGTGTCGCGGAGTTAAAAAAAAAGTATATATATATTTGTGGTCCATCATGCCAAACATACAATATTATTCAGTCATGGAACTTGTCCTTATTTTAAAATGAATAATCACAGTTTAGCTACTAGTTGTTGTCCTTTTTAAGAGGGGGGGGGGGGGCTTCGCTTACAACTGCATCATTTCCAGAATAAACCTTTTTTTCTGAACGTTTCTGATAGTCAGAGCGTACATTGTAAAGGCCTTTCATATTAAACGCTTAAAGGGATCTGGTAACTTTGTCTCAGATTCTGAAACAAAATCCTGGTTTTAGCTGATGCTGCAATCATAATTATAAACATTTAGTTCAGTCAGGAACACCATGACTTATACAAGCCGATCGCCTGTCTGATTATCACGATATTTGTGATTGGAATTACAAGTTTTGAAAACCGTTTGCCAAACGGTTTTCATAACACTACAGTCTATTGGGGAAAACGAGTATGGTAAAACCGTTCACTCAAAGATTTGTACTTGTTTGAGGCACTTGTATAGGGCTTCAATATTGAACCATATCACAGACACTGATATCACGTAGGGCCGTGCATCATTCTCAAATTTAACATTGTTAAACGATGCCTTTAAAATACAAAAGTACTAAAAATAGGTTAAATGTAATGAACCAACAAGGAAGTGGTATGGCTGTGTAAAAGGATGGCAACAAAGGTATAACGCATTTTCACTGAACTTTGTATTTTAATACAAGAAATGCAAAGCGTATTACACTTCACGACATAATATAAAAGGGGGAGCTTTTTCCTTTTTTTATGCTGGTAAATTGTATTCTGCTGAGGAGTATTTAACAAACAGCAACAACAACAAAAAACATCGACAACATAAACAGTGATGACGACAATAACGACCACAACATATGTTAAGGCTGGTTGATCTAAATGAATATGCGTATGGATCGAAAATACTACTATAGTATGACCTTCTCTTTCAAGAAAAGGAAAACAATTCGGGTTCATGATAATGGTGTGAATAACTAAATATGGTCGTATAACAGGCCCGTTAGAATGTTATGGGCGCTGCATACACTAACTGTTTATGATGCGATAATGATTAAAATGTGACTACTACTACAACTTCTATACTATCACTATTACTAATACTACTACTACTACTACTGCTACTACTGCTACTGATACTACTACTACTGCTACTAATGCTACTGATACTGCCATACTACTGCTACCAACACTACTACTACTATTACGTTTGCTACTATACTGCTAGTGCTACTACTACTACTACTACTACTAATACTACTACTACTACTACTGTTGCTGCTGCTGCTGCTGTTACTACTATTGCTACTACTACTACTTTTGATTCTAATACTACTACTGCTACTATTACTGCTACTACTACTACTACTACTACTATAATGATTACTGTCGGTTAGTCAAGGTAATCTAGAACGAAGGCAGACAGAGAATGAGCTCTCCTCTCTCTCTCTCTCTCTCTCTCTCTCTCTCTCTTAATCTCTCTCTCTCTCTATATGTTTACATGTATTCATGTATTTAAAGAAAATAATCTCCTGAGTCATCCATTTTGGAAGAGAAAAACAATTGTTTATATTTTTGTCTTGGAGCAAATGGTAAAAAGTAAATCTACGACTTCATCAAAGTAACATTACCCGTGTTTCCAGTTTGAATCGCCCTTAAGTGTAGAAGTGTAGTAATTACAAATTTCACAAATTTATTCATAGCTGTGATATCTTAGGGACAATAAGAAATACACGAGTTACACGTTGTCTACTCGGTGGCGCTAGAGGGCGCTAGAACCCCCGCCCCGCCCCCACCCCCCCCTCCCCATACTTAATGAAAGAGTCATCAATATTGTTGGACATCTGTGATAACATTCATGTTTGCTTTTACCACAATGTTGGAATAATAATCTAGATTGACACTTGCCTTGTCCCGATAGGGGGTAAGAGGACACCTTTTTTTCTTTCTTTTTTTGGTCTCGAAATTTCAAAATTTGACATTTTGATCCGTTAGGGGGGGGGGGGGTTAGGTCACCTTTTTTAGGTCAGCCATGGGAATAATTTTTTTTTGTTTTGATAATTAAAAAAATTAAATAACTAAATCAAAAAAATTCCAAAGGGAAGGGGGGTTAAGGGGGGATTATGGGGGGTTTACACACATAAAAATACCAAGGGGGGGGGGGTTTAAACCCCCCCCCCCCTGTGTACACGCCTGACCACCACTACCAGCCTTTGTCGATTTATGGATCTGCAAGGAAAAAGACTACCTTCATATCATTCATCCAAGTTTTCGCATGCAAATGAGCAGATCATAACATTTTACCAAAATGCGATGATAACCTTTGAGTTTTTGTTTCGAATAGTCATTTAGTGTACTTTTTATTGGTAAAAGTTGATGTGGTAGAAAAACATAAGAATTGCGAATTGCACTTTTAGCTTCAATTCCCTGATATGATATTCTTCACAGTACGCCAAAAGTAATATATCTAGCATCCGTTGTGAAAGGTATTACATGTATTGTTGTTATTCGTACTGTTATAGTAGTCTTAAAGAGAAGGTTGAGTTTTTAGGAAGAGGTGCAAAATAATTTGTGATCGTTATCATTGTTGACTATGCAAATGTGGATGAAAATCAGATAAAAAAATGTTCCCTGAAAAGTATGGCTCTTCAAATGCCTTAATATTTTAACAATGACATGTAAGATCATAACAATCGGGACGGACTTGTATGTCACATGTTCATGTAGTCCCATATACATCTTTTTGTGTACAGTGATTGCAACTTTACCAAGACTGGGCCAAATTTCGTATCATTTTGCTGATTTCAGAACCTTGCAGTACACAACAATGCTTATTTGCTAGATGATCTACCTTTGCTTATTGATTCCACGCAGTTTCTTTCACAATGCAATCGCATGACCAGAACTCTTTTTTATCTTTAAATACTAATTTCTGATAATTTGGTATATTTCATGAAAGAGGAACTCAAGTATGCTTTCAACACGCACTCGGCCTGTCGGGAAATGCTGTACATCCGTTTGAAATGCACTGATGATTATAACATCTGATTTCTTGTTTCGAATAGTCATTAGACCTAAGTGTACTTTAGCGAAAGTCATTTTGGTAGAAAAACATTAGGGTTGCGAAATGCACTTTCAGCTTCTATTTCCTGACATAATATTCTTCACAGAATAACGCCAATTATGTAGCATCTGTTGTGAACGGTACTACATTTATTGTTGTTATTGGGATAGATTCTTACTCTTACAGTAGACTCTTAAGTATTAATTTCTTATGATTTCGTATATTCCTTGAAAGAGGAACTCAGGCATGCTGTACATCCGCTTTGCTCGATCCCATGAAACCTGTACAAGAATATAACGAATTATGTACTAAAATAGTTTGATTTAATCAATCCGTATCTGTAACAAAATTAACATACAAATAAGACGATCACTTCCATCATGGATCCTACTACAGATGGACTAATACTGAGAGTCTCTCTTTGATCACATCATGACAACCGCCACCTGATAATGTCTATGTTGATGAGGACATTCATTTGATGCGACAATGTTGATTATGTAATCACGGATATTTATTTATGAATGATATTTGGTATGCATGAACTTAACTTCAAACTATTGGACGTTCCCATGACCGAGAAAATAACGATATTAACATTACTGACACTACCGTGTGTAAACATTATTTCATTATTATTATGGACCAGAATATTGCAAACATCAATGTTGAAAATACATGTTTTGGCCCTTGGAATACTCGTGCACATATATGTGATTATTGCTCCATACGGAAAAATGTACAGCATCCTGTATACACAAAATCAATATATTCGGGATAACATGCAATGACCTAAAATTAACATTATCTGATCATTTCTTTTCTGTGCGTGGCTTGATAACATTAGAGAGGTGAGACATGTCATATGTCTAATCAAGAAATTGTGTTGGACTACGGATATATTCATGTTTTGTAAAGAAAATACTCCGCGAAAACATCTGTAGTTCTTTTTAATGGCCATATTTAGAGTAAATCACATTTTTCTGTTCATTGCGCCGTACACATGTGTGTTATATCAAACTTTCAACTTTCACAGGTGTATAGTACTTCAAACTTATGATAACATTCATATTAACTGAAAGGTCTTTATAAACAGATAATACATATGTGTTTGAGAAATAAGGTAATCCTGATTTTTTACGATTTGCCAAATTTTGAGCGCGAAAGTGACATTTTTAGTCAAGAAATGTGCGTGGCATCCTCCTACATATTAATCCTTAGTATTTCCCAGAGATTAAGCACGGATGTCATGTATGGACCCCAATTCCCTGCAAAGAATACTTACGTCTTGGCTGGTCTACTATAAAGATATGTATTTGTGACGGATTTCATTGTTTCACTGTTTCTCAAGTTGTATTTTTGGGAAGAAATTGATATGTATATATATCTTTTCTTTCTTTCCTACTTTAAAGAAGGGCAAGTATCAGAGACATATCTACAGTATGAGCAGATTTTAAAAGGTGCCCCCTCCCCCCGCGCGCTTAAATTCAAACACACAGTCGAAGGGTCCGGGCGTGTGCGCGTGTCAATGTGTATGTGGGGAATGCATTAATATTTTGTATGTGCAGCCCACAAGGGCAAAATCGTTGCTATGACTGCAATTTCCGTAGATCATTTCCGCAGCATCCTAAACAGGAGTGAGTTTGTTGAATAACTTTAAATCTACCCAATGTATCGTAATAAAAACGGGTGTTTTATGTGGGAAATTTTTGAGGAATTGGACACACGTCCTACAAAGGCATTCTGAACACGCTGCAAATTCATTGTTAGTGAATCTAGCAAACCAATCGTAGTCATTTCCAGTATAGATATATTGACTGCTATGAGAGGCATCGCTTTTTTGTATAGGCTCAAGGGGACGTAACATGATTTCACGTCCCCTTGAGCCTATAGAAAGAGCGATGTATGATTACGGTGTTTTTTATATTTCTTCTTTTGATCGGTTATGTTCAAGCGCGCGCACCAAACGAATTCACTTATCAGAAAAAAGAAGTAGAGAAGGCGTGTACGTGGTCATGGTTAACTTGTACATAATAATATAATTACTGATACTAAGTGATATCTAGGGTTGTGTATAGTAATTATTCTATGACTCCTAAAATATAAAACAATACTAACTACTCATGTTCTGCGCATAATTAACTGGTAGCCTTTTAAGTGCAGGTCAGTGACGTCATTTACCGCCATTAAGGCTTTTGTTTAGGCGCACGATGAGTCACTTCGATATAATGATAATTAAATAATAATAAATGACCTATAAACAACTGATTAAGACTTATGAGGATGTCGTCCATTATAATATTCATTGTACTAAAACCCCGCCCAACGCGTACGACATTTTATTAACGGTTCAAACTGATGTAAACTGTGAGAATGAAGAAAACTTTAACAAGAGTCTTTGAAATCATAATTCTAGCCGAATTTAGGACAGTCCTGATGCTTGCATTGAAATCTCTTCATTCGCCAAATGCGATGTAACTTGCTCGAATTTAGAAAGTGTGAACGTTCTCAAAAGCCCACTTCCTGTTCCGAAGAGAAAGACATGCATCCGCCTACGAAAAAGTAATAAGACACAGTGTCAGCAAGTCGAGTTGAACGCGATAACAGTTCAGGAAATAAAATAAATGTAGCCCCTTCTTAACAGAATCATCACAAAATTTGCAGATTTTAATTGCGTCATAGCTGATACAGAATACTAAAACAAATATAAAAATCATTTCGTGCAAACCCACGACGTTTCTGAAGGACCTTTTTAGTTTGCGTGAGATAAGCACATTTTATCGTGTTAAAATCACGAGTTAGAGGCATTATAATAATTACTAATTTTCCTTCAAATGAACTTACCCTTCATTATTAACACATTTGAATTGGAGACAATGGGATCCATGCCAAAACATGTAAGTTTAATGTTCTACGAGCCATCCCGAATCTTGGAGAGGGTGTGCGGGTATGTACGGTATTAAACCGAGGACACCCATAAGATTTATACACTCACCTCCATGACCACTCGCTAAACGTCCATCTAAAATATTCAAAGTTTGATGACCTTTCAGGTATCGGATACGTTTAGATGCTCCGTTCGCATGCTGAAAAAGTTATTTTTAAATTACTAGATCCTTGGCTATGGGGTTATCTTTCAAATCGTTCTCAGAATGTTATATTCAGACAAAATAATGTTTTCAAACATGTTGAACATACAGATGTGTACTATTTCTGGCATGCAGAAACGCATGTGTGTGTGTGTGTGTGTGTATTTGCTCGGGTGTGTGTGTTGTCTGTTTGGCTGTCTTTGTTCAAAACACTATTTTATTCCTCACCCAGCAACTTGGCACAAGTGAGATCTTGCAGTCTTGTAAAGATTGTCTGATGTTCAGTCATGCATGCAGAGATTCAAATTAAAATGGTACCTGCATGTACTGGGAGGATCAAGACATAATTATGTACTCTATCAAGACATATCATGAAAACCATGATTACATATTCATACTTCAAACAATACATTTTTTTTAAATTGGGACATTTTTTTCTTACTCACTCTGTAAATCTATATCATGATGGATGTAAATACAATGGTTACATCGGAAGCCTTTAAACAATATGTAAAGAAATATATTTTAACGTGAAAAATACAAATATATGATACATGTTACTTCCACGCCATAATTAGGACAAAAGGTCGATAAATCATACAGCTTCAACTAACATTTCAAAGCAGGTTACCTGATTAAGACATGAACAACTGAAAAGTCTATGTATATTGAGTGATTGTAGTTAATGAATAACAGAGTTATCAAAAGTATATGCAGATTATAATTATTTACGTTATGCCTGATAACAAATATCAAAACCATGTAAATATAATTTCTTGCAATCCCGCGTCGTGTCTGAGTGACCTTTGTAGTTTGCGTAAAAAAAGTAAGAATATATATCTTTTGGTATCGTGCTAAAATATATAGTTAAAAGCATTATGACCATAATTTATTTTTTCTGTAGAAGAAGTTACCTCTCTTGAAATACATGCATCAAACACATTGAGAGAGAAACAAACGAGATCCATACTGGAATAGGTAAATGTGATGTTCAACAAGCCATCCAAATCTTTGTTTCGCTTAATGGAGGTTGAGGGGATGGGGGAGGCAAAATAAATCATTTTAAAGTGCTCTGAATCTTTATTCAAATTTCACGAAGGCGTTTATATTGAAACCATCATGAATCATGCTCGAGTTTACGAGTTAGACCTCTATCGCGGACTAAAATAATATTTGATAATGATGATTTTAATATACGTTTTTTGCGGCCAATTTCACACTTTTTAAATTCAAGTTCATATTCCAAGCATTCGAATTTGCGCAAATTGCACTGGAAGCGTGGAATCTGCTTTCAAATTCATAATCCTCTGTATAGCCATGTCTTGAACCATAATGCATTACAAAAACGTTCTGAATTTCGTCAGTGAATTATCTTCTCTTTTCAGAACACCTATTTTTCGTAATCACGTTAATTTAAAACAATACGAAAAAGTTTACTTTTGATTCGTTCGTTTTTCCTTCCTTTTTTTCTTGAGATTTTGTAATTCATGTTTTGAGATAAAGCGATAACAAAAGCGGGAAGGATGGACGGACAGAGGTACAGACGGACCACTTTCGGTGGGCGGAGGCATAACAAATGCTCAAAATTAAAGCTTTCACAAAACTTGTAATGCTTGTGTACATGAATGTAGTCTCATATACCACTATCGATTCGCAGCGCAAGTGATTAAACAAGATTGATTTTAATATTTTCTTCATTATTCCACAAACTTGTAATCAATACTCAATGTTATGTTTGAGACGTTCTAATTGATTGCAAGCAAAGTTTTTGATGGAGCTTGAGCGCCCCTCCTCATTCCTTCAACCCCCCCCCCCCCCGAAAAAAAAAGTTCTTCTTGATTGGCGCCTTGTTTCTATAATTCCATCCCGCCTCACCAAAAAAGGATATGTTTATTGGGTGATTGCACTTTGTAGTTGATGAGTAACAGAATTATCAAAAATATTGCAGATTTTATTTGCGTTATACTTGATTAAGAATATCCAAAATAATGTAAATATCACTACGTGCAATACCGCGTCGTTTCTGAAGGACCTTTGTGGTTTGCGTAAGATAAGCTAGGGAGTACATCCTTGGTATCATGTTAAAATCACGGGTTAGAGGCATTATAATAATAACTAAATTGCCTTCAAATGAACTTACCCTTCATTAAACACATTTGAATGGGGGGGGGGGGGGGCGGGGAATGGGATCCATACCAGAACATGTAAGTGCAATGTTCTACGAGCCATCCCGAATCATGGAGAGGGTGTGTGGGTGTGTACGGTACCACACCGATGACACCTATAAGATGTGTACATTCATCTACATGACCACTCGCTAACGTCCATCTAAATCATTGAAAGTTTGATGACCTTTCAGGTATCGGATACCTTTAGATGCTCCGTTCGCATCCTGAATCAAATTATGTGTACATAATGAGTCCTTTATTTCTGGCATGCAGAAACACACGTGTTTGTGTGTGTGCGTGGGTGTGTGTGCGCGCGTGTGTGTGTGTGAGAGAGAGAGAGAGAGTCAGAGAGAGGGAAAATGGAAAGAAAGAGAAAGAAAGAAAGAAAGTTAGAAAGAAAGAGAGAAAAGAGAGGAACAGATAGACAGAGAGACAAAGAGAGAAAAAGAGAGAGAGAGAGAGAAAGAGAGAGAGAGAGAGACAAAGGAACAGAAAGAGAAAGAGAGAGAGAAAGATAAAGACCGCCGAAAAACTAAAACAAAATGTAAGAAGAGGGGGTAAAGTCAAAGTATAATGAAAAACATAGATAAAGAAAGAGTGAAGGAAGGGATTGAAAGATTAAGGGAGGTAGAGGGGACGGGGGAGGTAGAAAGAAGGGGGGGGGGGTGGGGGTAAACAGAGAAGTGAAAGTTACTGTAATGAAACAATCGTAAAGGATTTTTGAAAAACACGTCAATTATACTAGGGCAAATGTCATCTGCTTGTGTTTTTCTTTGTTTGTTAAGGACTGCAAATTGAGACGGCCGCCCCACCCGCCCACCATGTGACCCATTTATTAGGGCTATATTCTTTCATACCCACTTAAGCAGTAGCCTTGTACATATCATTTCATTTTCTGAGTAAGACCTGATGGATAAGAGCCCCCCCCCCCCCTTATAACCATATAGCCCCATACATGGCTAGCGTTGGGTGAGAATCTAATTATGATCCATACCTGCATAAGACATGCTGAGTTTATGATGCATGCATATAGTTATATCGATAAAGTGTATAGTAGACTTCCAATTTGCTGATTTATTTGTTTTCAATGTCGCGAACATGATCGGAGGGGGACTCGGGGAGAGGGAGGGGGAGGGGGGGGGGGGAGGAGAGAGGGGGAGGAAGCGAGACGCCTTTGTTCGATGGGTCTAACTTTTCTTTACATGTTTGTTTCAGTGGGCAATATTCTAAAACAAGTTCGAATATAATTCTTCCGCTCTTTATACCCCTCCCCCTGCCCACTCTCTCTCTCTCTCTCTTTCTAGTCTCTAACCCCCCTCTCTCTATCTATCTCTCTCTTTCACTCTATTTCTCTGCTCTATACCCTTCCCGTCACTCTCTCTCTCTCTCTCTCTCTCTACCCTTTCCGTCACTCACTCTCTCTCCCTCTCTGCTCTATACCCCTTCCGTCACTCTCTCTCTCTCTCTACATACCCCTCCCATCACTCACTCTCTCCCTCTCTCTGCTCTTTACCCCTTCCGTCACTCACTCTCTGTCTCTCTCTCTATACCCCTCCCGTCACTCACTCTCTCCCTCTCTCTGCGCTATACCCCTTCCGTCACTCACTCTCTTTTTATCTCTATATCCTTCCCGTCTCTCTCTCTCTCCTTTATACCCCTCCCGTCACTCACTCTCTCCCTCTCTCTGCGCTATACCCCCTTCCGTCACTCACTCTCTGTCTCTTTCTATACCCTTTCCGTCACTCACTTTCTCTCCCTCACTGCTCTATACCCCTTCCGTCACTCTCTCTCTCTCCATACCCCTCCCATCATTCACTCTCTCCCTCTCTCTGCTCTATACCCCTTCCGTCACTCACTCTCTGTCTCTCTCTCTCTATACCCCTCCCGTCACTTACTCTCTCCCTCTCTGCTCTAAACCCCTCCCGTTACTCACTCTCTCCCTCTCTCTGCTCTATACCCTTTCCGTCACTCACTCTCTCTCTCTCTCTGCTCTATACCCCTCCCGTCACTCACTCTCTCCCTCTCTCTGCGCTATACCCTCTTCCGTCACTCACTCTCTCCCTCTCTCTCTCTATACCCCTCCCGTCACTCACTCTCTCTCCCTCTCTGCTCTATACCCCTCCCGTCACTCACTCTTTCCCTCTCTCTGCGCTAAACCCCCTTCCGTCACTCACTCTCTCTCCCTCTCTGCTCTATACCCCTTCCGTCATTCTCTCTCTCTCTCCATACCCCTCCCATCACTCACTCTCTCCCTCTCTCTGCTCTTTACCCCTTCCGTCACTCACTCTCTGTCTCTCTCTGCTCTATACCCCTTCCGTCACTCACTCTCTTTTTCTCTCTATATCCTTCCCGTCTCTCTCTCTCTCCTTTGTACCCCTCTCGTCACTCACTCTCTCCCTCTCTCTGCGCTATACCCCCTTCCGTCACTCACTCTCTGTCTCTTTCTATACCCTTTCCGTCACACACTCTCTCTCCCTCTCTGCTCTATACCCCTTCCGTCACTCACTCTCTGTCTCTCTCTCTATACCCCTCCCGTCACTCACTCTCTCCCTCTCTCTGCGCTATACCCCTTCCGTCACTCACTCTCTTTTCCCCTCTATATCCTTTCCGTCTCTCTCTCTCTCTCCTCTATACGCCTCCCGTCTCTCTCTCTCTTTATCTCTCTATACCTTTCCCGCCACTCTCTCTCTCTCTCTCTGATACCTTAGGGACAATAATAAATGCACTAGTTACACGTTGTCTACTGGTGATCGACTGCACAGTTTTCATGTGGTTTCTAACTAAAGCAGTCACAAGGTGGCGCTAGAACAACGCATCTCTTCATAATGAAAGAGTCATCAATATTATTGTTCGGACATCTATGATAACATTCATGTTTGCTTTTACCACAATTTCGGGAATCAAGATCTAGATTTATCACTTGTCACAACCTGAGAACTCAATGATTATACATCCTCTTGTACAGATATCATACATATACGTTTTAACTGTCGAAGAGTTGTAATAAAACTAATGTTTACTATTTGCATTGTAACTGTATGTCTTTGCTATTCTTGTTCTATTTTTCTTTTTTAGAACTCATTCAAATATGTATTTATAACAATTTGCCCTAAACCAGCACTAATAGAGAACTATTTATTTCCAGCCTTACCTTTGTTTTTTCCTTTTTTTGTATTGTTGTTACGCCGCATACAAATCAACTACTTATCATATTTGAATCATTAAATGAGTAAGATGTGCAGTGTATAACAAATGAAACATTCTACTTCATCTATAGGGCAATCCCCATTCATTAAACAAGTGCTGTCATAAATATAAGTATACACTCCTTAAATTATCCATCATACATTTGGGTGGAATGCATATCAATAAAGAATAAAATAATGGAAAGTAACAATTTTACTTCAGTTTCGTTTGTTACTGTAGAGATTAACATAACGGAATTATCACTTACAAAAGCAATTACTATTATACATAATTACTTAATCTTCCAACACATATATGCATCTTTTGTATGAACTTCGTGAATTCTTTCGTCACACAAACCTATTTACAATACAATAAATAGTGCTACTCTAGTAGCAATCCAAAGTGTACTTGTCGAAATAATGAATTATACAATGTGTGTATGTACATAAATTCATACATATAAAGAACATGTAATACAAAAGTTGGTTAATAATTAAGATATGTACATTTTTACAAGAAGTACATTAATTAGCTACATGCATTCCATGTGACTCATTGTGTATAATCTTTCACATTCAAATGGTAATATGAAGTACCGACATGATTTGCATTGTTTGTATATAAATGCTCCGAAAATATAAAGAATAATATCAGACGTAATACAAGGCCATTAACAAATAGATCGTGGTATTATGATATTATTCTAATCGAACAAAACTGAGTAAAATGAGAAAAAAACCGGGAGGGCCTTTTGCCCGAAAATATACTACGTGTATTATTTCACATTCTGTTTCCTTTTCATTCATCTCTCCCCCAATCGAATGGGGGTGGCGTTGAGGGCGTGTAAAATAACATATGTTTAAAGATCCATAAAAGCTGTAAGCATGCATTTTCTGCAGTGTTTCGCCATCAAAATCATTTGTGTACAAAGATTGGGGAAATAGTCCCATTGCAAATTTAAGTTATATTCAAAATTCAAATAGCTTTTCAATTATTTTGAAAAGGAAAAACAAATAATAAAAAAATAATGAAAGAAACGTATACCTAAACCCATATTAAACTTTGGAAACAAGCCAAATTCGTTTGTTTCCAACATTTCTCACAACATTTCAAAAAAAGCCGGGTTTTTTTAATCTACATCGTCGATCATCATTACACTTGATTCATAAAAAAATGCAAACAACATATTTGTACATAAATATTTATATCTAAATGTAAAACAACATGCTGCGTAAATATTTTGAAAAACTGTAATAAAGAGTGATATTATTCCAAGTACGATGACGAAAATGAGGCATGAGTTACATTCAATAACATAATTACCAATGACAATGCATTAAGCTGGTTAGCAGGGGCCTACATTATATAAACATGAAGATGAAATAAATGTTACTTTATTTTTCCTGGAAGTTAACATGTCGACTACTGATGTAATACATTCCACATAGCTTTAATACAAAAATAGCCCCGTTCCAGTAGGAAATGGGTTAATAAATACCAGGAAGTAGATCAGGTATACATCAGGTATGAGACAATGCAGCATGTCAACTTGGGTAGTCATCACTGGAACTCATCCAACGTGAGAACAATAATGATATCAGGTACAAGGCAATGTACTATGTCAGCTGCAGCTGCACTCTGGCTCACTCAGTGTGGGTAATGTGGTACTTCTCGCCCCCATAGTAATGATGCTAAAAAAGAAAACATAATGAAATTACGATAAGAAGAATAATATTCAACGACATAGAAGTGTATTGTTTTCATATTCACTTGATTTTACATAAATTATGAAATATTCTTTTTACCTCTGGGTTATGATAAGACTGGGACTTCATATTGTTCGCATTTTTTTGACAAATGTCAGTTTTATTGATGTATTCCTGTTTCTGGTTCCTATTTCTATCTAGGTAATGAACTGTATTATTGTAAAAAAATAAGGAATTCTTTCCCGAAATTCATTGTCCTCTACTTGGGGTCTATTGACTAAATATAAATCGGGAAAGAGTGTTATGGTTAATCTCCATTCCATATTAACATGATGTTTGTCATTTGCTATTCGTGAGTCATAATGCGAAGAAAGTATAGTCTTTTTACACTAAGCAGAACATGACTTATGGGCAACGGTGGAACCCCGATTTTTTTTTATACGACACAGCCATGGACGCATAAACGAAAGTAACATCATTCTGAAATGAAAGAAACCAATGCTCACATATATACTTTCATCAACAAGTTAGCGAATTGGTATTTTCGAATCTTTATTTTATTATGATAACTGGTAATGGACACACATCTATGTTTTATCTTGAGCTTACGCCATACAGAAACACAGGGTCTATATTACTCAAGTGGCTCGGCTTGGGCCTAGGCATATTGGCGGACTCACACCACTCTTACTTGGTGGATGAAATGAAAATAACAATACAATTGACTAGGGAAGGATGGAGAAGGTTCTTCTAACTTTGTTTTCTTCTTCTTCATCCTCTTCCTTCTTTAAACTCTCATTTTCTTAATGTTTGTTTTTCTTTTTATCTCTCTCTTGTTTTCTCCCCCGATGCGACAGTGGCACGTACGTGCTCGAGGAAGCACAATATTTACGTCACTGCTGTCTTAATTGTTTTAAATCAGTCGTTCGGCAGCTGATCTGATAGTAACACAATGTTCAGAGCCTTAAAAAAGTAGAAGTACCTTTATTGTACAAAAATTACTTGCAACTTTTTAAGTTTTAACATAATGAAGGTCACCCAAACTGAAAGAAAAAAGAAGAGGTATACGACGAACATACAAAAACAGGAGAGACACGGGCATTCTTATTCGATTTTAGGAATATTAACAAGTAAAGCGGAAATTGAAAACGAGTATTTAATGAAAGCAAGGCAGCGGGACGTCTTCGTTATGGATTGGGGGGGGGGGGGGGGGGGGGGGTTGGCACCATAACATAGGAAACTCTCCGGGAAAAAGGGGCACCTACAAAGGTTAACATTAACGCGAAAAAATACAATTTGTTGACATTGCCATATACCACAACATAGTCATTAAGACATATTCTGGATTGTTTAGCCTGCAGTAGGTTGATTGTTTTAACCAGGAAAATAATAACAACCTCACGAAAACTCATTTTCAATAAAAAAACACAACTCTCATCTGCACATAGTGACCTGTGTTAAGCACATGGTGTTGGGTCTACTTAATACCTTGATTTCCTTATCTTTCTATGTTCATTACTCAGGCCCTACATATTTTCTACCAAAATCGTTTGGCACATGTCATTTATTTGTAATATTGAACATTCAGTGTAAGTTTTGGTTGGAATCTGTGAGAATTTATTTTCTATCATTACCAGAACTCAAGCCTATCATTAATTTGTCCGAAATACTGCTTCTTAGGTTCTCTCAGTCCTTTTAAATGAGGGGCATATGATAGGGAGGCTATGAGATATGTATTGTCTTTCATGCATGGGTGTCGATCTGTCATTGATACCTATTGTTCAGGGGGGGGGGGGGTGATCTATTCATTCATCCCCCCCTGAACAATACGTATTACGTAAGGATCGACCACCATGCTTTCATGCCACCTGCCCTTTCCCCGGCTCCAATGCTTTTCATTGTGGTGGTAGAAATAGGGTACCTGCTAGTCAAAGCTGCTCACATTCTCTAAAAATGGATATGGTTCTTTAGATGACCGCAAGAGGGAAAACTTCGTAAGCGACAGTAGGATAAAAGGTGGACTTATGAACGGGCAATCATGAGAAAGAAAAGGGGGCTATTATCAAAAGTAACAAGGAGACATTATCATATTTGAAAGGGGCGCGTATCAGAAGCAAAAAAAAAGGCATTTACAAAATGAGAAGGTAGTCCTGTAGAAGTTTTTCAGACCCGGAAAAGTTGTTAAGTACAAGGTTTTTGTGTTGATTTGTGTTCTAGATGGGTATTGAAGTAAATTCAGCTTGGTTGCCAGCTTGGCAACCTTGGGCAACTTTTTTAATAGCCATATTTTTAATAGCATAATCATCTAATTAGCATATGTGCAATATGTAATAATGTTGCTAATCTTAATCCAGGAAGCCTGTTAACATGGATAATACCACTTTTCAAGAGTTTTCTGTGACAAGGAATTCATTTATGACACCAATTTTTATTTTTGAGTAATACAATAGTCTTAAATATCATAATTAGCAAAATATGTACAATATAATGGACTCCATTGTCATTGTTTATCTATAAAGTTTA
The DNA here is from genome assembly GCA_035222895.1 of Strongylocentrotus droebachiensis. Lineage (NCBI taxonomy): Eukaryota > Metazoa > Echinodermata > Echinoidea > Camarodonta > Strongylocentrotidae > Strongylocentrotus > Strongylocentrotus droebachiensis. The sequence goes on along the minus strand of JAVYIG010000578.1, from coordinate 289,176 downwards.
ACAATGGTGCAATGCAACATTGTAAATCACTTTTGAAAGATTAATCATTAATTCATGAGAAGATATTCCATGTATATGTAGTATAATTAGCCTAATTAGCATAATAATCTAGTTAGCATATATGTGCAATATGTAATAATGTTGCTAATCTCAATCCAGTCAGCCTGAAAACATGGATAATACGACTTTTCAAGGGTTTTCTATGACAAGGAATTCATTTATGACACCAACTCGTTTCCTTCTTCGGTCGCTCTGCTTAGCTTTGTTCTCTACTCCTCTGCTACTCTCTTCTCTCCTCTGCCTTTCGCTTCCTCTCTTGCTCATTAATTCTGAATAATGTGTACAGGCGGCTTTAATGAATTGTATTCTTATTCTCATTTTTTCCGTCGTCTATATCCTTTCGACAAATGCATATATATATATATATATTACACGTGCATAGTTGGTATTGTAATCCATGTCACTGCAGTTGTATGACTGCGATCATGGAATGCTCTCAATAAACCTTCCAGTCAATCATTCAGATATTAAAAGGGGCACACATCAGAAATGTAAATGGGCACTTATAAGAAGAGGAAAGGGGATTAATAAGAAAGGAAAGGGTTCATTTGTCAAAGTAAAAATGGCTCCTTTTAAATTTGAATAAGGGCACATTTAAATGGGACGGGTCACTTATTGAAAAGAACACGAGGCACTTATCTTCCGTATACATGCCGCCTCAGATACTGCCTCAGACGCCTCAAATAGAAAGAAAGGGATAACCATCCCCAGTCAACTACCCCCTAAAACAACTACCCTTAGGCAAACCACCCTCTAGGACGTCTACCCCTGGGACAACTTCCCTCCGGACAACTACCCCCAGACAACTACCCCTAGGACAACTACCTCCGGACAACAACTCCCTAGGACAACTACCCCAGACAACTACCCCCTACGACAACCATCCTCTAGGACAAATACCCCCCCCCCCCATCCTAGGCTAGTTGTTCTAGGGGGTAATTGTCCTAGGGGTAGGTGTCCGGATACGCAATAAAATACACTAACGATGAGCCGAACAATGAAGTGATTACAGAAAGAAAACTCTCAATTGTATGCAAGGAAAAAGATAATAAATCATACTGAAAATCATAGCATCGAAACAAGAAATATCGAGAAAAAAAGATAATATTTGATAAAATATTGAAATGCAAATCTAGACAGAGGAAACCAAAATGAACTACAAGTGAAAAGTGATAGAAACACATGGGTGAGACATACATAACATATATAACATATACCAACAGTTAAATAATGTTATTTAGCAACGTTTCGATATTCTGTTAAGCATTTTGTATCAGGACAATTACCCCCTGGGCAGTCACCCCCGGAAAAATTACCCCCCGGAAAACTACCCCCAAAGGACAATAACCCCTCCCCCCCCCCGGAAAATACCCCCAGAAATGATGCCCTATGGACAATTACCCCCCCGAGGACAACTACACCCAACCCTGGAAAAAACATAGGACAATTACTCCTCGCCCCCCCCCCCTCCCCTGTTCATTAAAGGTACTATGTCCCTTTTGCAGCCAACCTCAAATTATGTAGAACTTTGCAGGAATTATGAATATGTCATGTATGTCCTATCTGTGAAATTTAAACGTAAGCAGTGTCCTCATATTCAAATTATGCAAGGAAACCCGTTTACTTGCTAGACTTCACTGTCAGACACTATTGAGTAACTGACTGGCTTTTTTTCTCCTTTGGTAATAACATACATGAAAAGAGTTGTAAAGGGTACATGAGCATTTGTCTACATCAATAACCCACTTCTTGTGATGGCCAAGATTAAACTGATTGAATCTTTGCGCAGCATAAAACGTATGACCATTCGGTACAATTGTCTGAAAATCAAGAATATTACTTTTCGGCTCTATAGCCCTAAAGTCGATTTGACAACTAATAGTCGTTATTTTCCCACTTGAACACATTTTCAAGCCCCACCTTTTTTAGGGAAGTTCTAAATTAGTTTTATCTTTCAAATGCAGTTGGAATTTAACTTTTTCATTTTTTTGGCCTGCAAATGGGACATAGTACCTTTAAAGGGGAAGTCCACCCATAATATTAAAGTTGGTTTAAATTTATTTTAAATTGGGAGGTAATTGTCCTCGGGAGAAACTGTCCACGGGGGGGGGGGTAATACTATATATGTTAAGCGCTTTGAGAGGGCCTTCGGTCCTGGAAAGCGATATATAACAACTAACTATTATTATTTTTATTATTATTGTCCTTTTTTTGGTCCCGATGGTAATTTGCGGGGGGGGGGGGGGGGGGGTGATTGTCTTAGAACTGATTTCTATGAAATGGGATAACAATCGACAACATTTGAGACAGAGACCCGGAACAGAGACAAAAGAGTCAAATACGAGAACTCAAAATATAAAGAAACAGTTTGAAAAACTTACCAAGCAAAATGGGATGATTTTGCAGAAAAAAAATAACACTTGAAAAACGTTAACAAAAAAAGTGGGCCTAAAGTGGAAATAAATTTCGAAATTGAACATTAAAAACGATAATTCAGAACAATATTAGCGTCATGGCGGTTGTTATACAGATGAAAAAAAAGAAATAGTGAACGTGGACAGTGCACACAACGTGGAGCGATACTTACATGATAAAGCGACACAGTGAGGTTGCCTCTTGATGATGCTTGACGAAGACGTTTGAGATGAGATTCCAGTCTGCCGCCCTCTTCAGTTCCACAATACCATAACCTATTTTCAGAAAACGAGTGATGGAGGTAAAGTGCAATGGGTGTTAGAACACAGAGAAAGAAGCACAGAGAGAGAAAAAAGTAAGAGAGATCGATTAAAGGGGGGGGGGGCATATTATAGAGAAAGAGAGAGAACAACATTATAGTAGAGAGACATACAAAGAACAGAGAAATTAAGAAAGAGAAACAGACAGAGAATGCGTACAACATGATACTCTTAGTATTTTCATTTTCTCTTCCCATGAAAGATTTGATTTTGTAGGCCTCATTTAATTTGTTTAGCGACAAAAATACAAACTCCGGGAGATGCAGAGGGAAGGGGAAAGATCAGTGGGTGTTTCATGAGGCCTTGAAATTGATATTAAAATTAATCGGATCAATTTTCATAATGTTTCATAATGAAAAAAAAAAATGAAAAAAAAAACAGATTTAAGCTTTAAAATCAATTTTAAGATAAATGTTATCATTTTTTTTAAATCCCAGAGACGGTTCTTTTCAGTAACAACAAACCAAACGAGTATTTCAACTTTTCCGTTTTAATTTTCTGTTAATCGATTCGAAAGGAAGTATGTTATATTGCTTTACCTGGTCAAATATCAATTTTTGTGTGTCCTTATATCATGTGTGAAAAAAGGAAAACAATTATTCATGATATGATAGGTAATATGTATTTAAACTTTGTTCAATTTCCTCTGTATTTCAACCTCTAGTTTGTACAGGGCCTCTCAGGATAACATGTTCAATAGTAACACTAACCCTGTTAAAAAAAGACAAACAAGAAGAAACAAATATCCTAGTATTAATCCGATATGTTCAGTATTTTGTTAACTTGAAAGGCGTAAATGACGGCCAACTTCAATTTTGGAATGTATCGGAAAAAAGGAGAATTCCGTACAAAATCAATAGCCGATCTGGGGCCATTAATTACCATATTTGTTCATACATGCGTGCCTTATTCCATTCATATACTCTCTCTCTCTCTCTCTCTCTCATTAACACACAACAACACTCCCATCACAATTTTTTTTACCCCCCCCCCCAAAAAAAAAAAAGGGGGGGGGGAAAAGGAAATAGTAAGGGATAAAGGAATAAAGGAATAAAGTAAAAGAAATAAAATGATAAAAACTGGCTTCTAACAAAAGCTTTGCTAGGCTATTTGAATACTCCCCATCAAATAGGTTATTTGAATAATATCCATCAAACAAACACACCATCATTGAATCACATCATTTCATAATTACTACCATGCGTTAGCGTCCAATCTCATCCATTCATTCTTTGCCCAAACCCCTTTTCTTTTTAAATGACAAACAGTACATTGCTCAAATACAAAATAGAATTTTCACAGATTTTTCAAGCTTTAAAGTCTAATCGTTATGATTTTGCTTTAATGCACGATAATCTACATTTTATATACGATGAGCAAAAGCAAATTAATTCAAAGGATACAATATAAACATTTTCAATGACACAAATGACAGTACTGCTATTAAAGTGACAGCCAGTTGTTAAAACTATTGCAGCTAATAACTGCCACTGTCTAGTCGATGTAAATTGGTGGAGATTAAAAGAGTTACATTATTTTGTCGTAAGGATTGGTCTTACCCATATAATTGTTAATCTATATAAAAGGTTATACACATTGTCATGTTAAACGACATTCAGTTGGTTAAAATGTTTTTCTTGATACAACAGTTCGTCTATATGAAGTTAATCATCATTTTTTTTCCTATCAGCTTTGAACGATTTCTAAGGACAACATAAATCCGAGTTGATATATTTTTTCCTGCCGGACAAGTCTGTTTTCACTGCAATCACAATGTTATGTTGTTTCTTTTGAATTTTTTCTTAATTATCTATGGAATGTAAATTTAGAAACAATAACCTCCATTACAGAATCATAGATTTATAGATCAGTAACAACACTTTAAAAAATAGCAAGATATTAAACTTTAATTTGGATAAGAACTTTAGTTTTATCTTTCAACTGTAATTATTATTCTTTTCTTAAGCAAGATTCTACAATTCTATTTAAAAGAATATAATTCTTGGAAGTATCATTGAACATTTTTAGCAAGAGGACTGGTCGCTTTCTCATTTAACTTCGACTTCCAGTGAAACAGATTTTCAAATGAGCTCATCTGAATATATTAAAAGTGCTCCAGTCTCTTCTCTCCTCTCTTCTGTCTGGTGCTGTTACTAAATGGACCTTGTGAAGGGTTGCTAAAGTGTAAACAAGATAATTATACACTCTCCTCTGTCTGGTGCTGTTACTAAATAGACCTTGTGAAGGGTTGCTAAAGTGTATAAACAAGATAATTATACGCTCTCCTCTGTCTGCTGCTGTTAATAAATGGACCTTGTGAAGGGTTGCTAAAGTGTAAATAAGATAATTATACACTCTCCTCTGTCTGGTGCTGTTACTAAATGGACCTTGTGAATGGTTGCTAAAGTGTAAACAAGATAATTATACACTCTCCTCTGTCTGGTGCTGTTACTAAATGGCCCTTGTGAATGGTTGCTAAAGTGTAAACAAGATAATTATACACTCTCCTCTGTCTGGTGCTGTTACTAAATGGCCCTTGTGAATGGTTGCTAAAGTGTAAACAAGATAATTATACACTCTCCTCTGTCTGGTGCTGTTAATAAATGGACCTTGTGAAGGGTTGCTAAAGTGTAAACAAGATAATTATACACTCTCCTCTGTCTGGTGCTGTTACTAAATGGACCTTGTGAAGGGTTGCTAAAGTGTAAACAAGATAATTATACACTCTCCTCTGTCTGGTGCTGTTACTAAATGGCCCTTGTGAATGGTTGCTAAAGTGTAAACAAGATAATTATACACTCTCCTCTGTCTGGTGCTGTTACTAAATGGACCTTGTGAAGGGTTGCTAAAGTGTATAAACAAGATAATTATACGGACTGGAGCACTTTCAATATCTTCAGACGAGTTAGTTTGATAATCTGTTTCACTGGAAGTCGTAGTTAAATGAAAAAGCGACCAGTCCACGATCTGTTTAGCATTGTGGTCCTTCTTGCTTAGAGCTGGAAAGGGAGCTTGTATCTGTAGGATGGCTGATGTTTCATATGAAGAATAATGTTGCAGGGGATTCAAGCTCTGCAGTCTAGAAAGTGAAATTGAAAGTTATGTAATACAAATATTAATAAATACTAGTGTAATTTTTCAATCTATCTACAACTTTTGTATTTCTAGTCATGTCAATGTCTTTTATTGGAAAATACATCAAGTAGAAAGATAATGTATTTTTTTTTTAATATTCATACAAAAGCAGTTATAGAAAGGATAACAAATTATTTATTTTTAGGCTTTTGAAGAAAAAAAAATCATTACCATTTGTGTATGTTTGATACAATAGATTGGGTAAGATCGGAATTAGACCTCTGACAAGGACTATGAGAAATGTACTTAATTTTTTTCTCAAATTGTCTTGCTTATTGAATGCTGTAGGGGCGTGGCAAAGATGAGGGGTACAAAATATACTAATAAGATCAATTAGGTCTATGTTAACTGATACCGCTTACCTTTTCAACTTGAAGAGATGGACAAGACCTTAGGTATGAAAGTCCAGATGCCAGTTTGCGTTTCATGTAGATGCCACAGATCTTTACTTTGCAACCTAAGATTTGAAACAGAGAAATACATATACCATAAAGAGAGCGAAAATACTTCTCAGAATAATAGTTGTCACTTTACCTAATCTAATGTGTTCAACTGAACAAAAATACATTTTCATCAGTGATTATAATTGTAATTTAAATGTGTTTGGGTCAAACCACTAAGTCACTAACCACATTGAAAGTTTTAGAAAATGTGATAATTGTATCAATTGGACTATGGAACTTGGAACCTTTTTTGTTATAATAAACATTTTGGACTCTTCTTGATTTTGATTTTGATCCCAAACATTTCTTTAAAATCTTAATCTTGAATGTGTTGACCTTGAACCAAATCCTATCGTAGAGTCTACAGAGAATTGATTAAAATTACCCTTTGGGGAATAGAAGGGAAATATTTACCTTAAATGGTATATAACGAACAGAAAGCAGCTTACATCGTACATATGCTCGTTAGAGTTTCTTCAATCACATCTCTATACTTTAATTTCTGCCCTATTCTATGAACAATATTGATCAAAATCTGGCTGATTTAGTAATTTATCTATGTTTTTGACCTGTAATGGTTGGCTTCCTCTTAAATTAAGAACACAGAATGTTCAGTTTGTTATTGTAGCATCTAATATCCGGCATCTTAACCCTTTATCATAAATGAATATCAACACTATGTAAAACTCAACAACAAGTTAGTAATTTATTTGTATGTACATGTAGGTCTAGAAGAAGAAGACAACAAACCTCACCCTTATTGCAATGTCGGTGTTCAAACTTTGCTAAGAAGATCACAAAGGGCCACTTAGCACGGTAGGATCTTGCAGTACACCTTGAATCAGATTACATTATGCAGATCCAAACCCTTTCATCGGGGCCAAGGTAGGATGAGAAGTTAGTCCAGGACGTTGAAGACACGGTGGGAGAGAAGTCTTAGACTAGAGGTCTTTTTCTTGGATATGACTCAAGAGTCCAGGTCCACTCCATCTCCGACACTGACGAAAATGAAATGAATGAAAACAAAATATTGAGTTTGATACATGACTCATGAGCCTACTACATAACATTCTAAATGTACATGTAGTCTAAAGGCTAACATGTTATATGTAGTCTAGGCCTAGATTAGATCTAGGTCTAACTCCTGTCAATTTAGATCTCCCAAAAATACAAGTAGTCTAGATCAAGGACTAAGGGACGAACTCCAACTTCTAACTGATTTAAGTTAGTCCTGCACAAAGGGTGCAATGTAGAGACTATAGACATCTACCCTAGATCTAGTATCATGTAGACTAAATCTACATTAAGATCTTAATCAAGATCTAACTTGGTCTTGGGTCTGACACTGTCTGTGGAGTCCAATTTTCTTTCATGACATGTACAAAAATGATATTGTTGATTGTTATTGTCAACATGAAACAATGTGTACCGCACTTCCTAGACTATATACTGGCAAAAGACAAAGTAGATAATTTGGAATCTATAGGCCTAGATCTAGATCTAAGCCTAAATCTACAATAATAAGCACTAGGGTCTAGACTAGTCTACAGTCTAGTCTAGTCCAGACCTAGACCGAATTTTCCGTCTCTTTCGTTCGTTAGCCTCTTATTGGGGTAGGGTCGGCCGGCTTGGCCGACCCTACCCCAATAAGAGGCTAACGAACGAAAGAGACGGAAAATTCGGTCTAGTCCAGACCTAGACTTATCATCAACCATACAACGCGATGATTCCTAAACCCGTGGAAGGCCTAGACTGATTTTGTTATCAAATTCAAGAATAAAGTATATTTCTTAATGAATTTGGACCTGTCCTAAACCAAATATTTAACGTCTTTAGACAAGTACAGTTGGACATTCATGCATTTATATTAATGGGACGGAAATACCGGTACATGAACCGGTGCAATTCGTCCATCTTGACTTAACTAGATTCTAGGTCTAACTTAGATCTAGGTCTAGATCTAGAGACTAAGTTTATCTCACTTGGGGAATGCTTTTAGTTGGTATTTATTTCAAATATCGTTCGGTTAAAAATGAGAGGAATACTTTCCTTCTAACAAAATAACAATTTAGATCTAGATCTAGTTGTCAACAGAATGATTTTTTTGGAAGAAAACGGAATTTACTTACTTTTCGAGGACCTCTCTTGCAGTGGTTTAGCGACGCAATTTCGTGGTTGATCGATTGACCCAACATCGACTAACTTGTTAGAATCTATTCTTGATTACAGAGCAACTTACATTTAACCCAAATTTTATCAAAATCAATTCCAGCTTAAAGTTGACTCGAGGAAAAGTTCAGCTAACGAGCATCAGTTTTAAGCCAAAAGTGATTCGGCCTTAAAAAGCCTGGAAAATTAGTTAAATTTCCCCAGCTTGGCATTGTTTAAGCTACGAAAATTCAAAAATTCTGAGTCGTAGAGTAAGATCTGACGTAGGCTGCCACCTCATGAAACTTGATGTTCCTTCGACGATGCATCCGAAAAACGATCTAGAATTATTTTAAAAAAGGACAGTTTGCCTTTAACGGTTCCTTGCTGAGCACGAAACTTTTAAATTCGCTGTAGATCTAGGCCTATTCGGCGATTCGTCATTCTGCTTTAAAAAAAAAAGCTAATGCAACCCGAAATATTGATACTGATAGTAGACTAAACGCAATAATAATAAATGATAATAATGATGATAGTAGTGGCAACAAAAATAATATTAATAATAATAATTATAAACTAGACCTAAAAGTTATACAAATGATAATAACTAATAATGAACATTAATAATAATAATGATAATTTATTTTATCAGCATATGATTTTTTTTAAAGTCAAAATGGATTAATATGGACCCTATACTATGGATACATGCAACAATACATGTATTCAAATTCTATTCATTGCAACTGCACATTGAAAATTATAAAATAACAATTGAGAGCGATAATCAAACAAAACCCATCCTAACTTTCAGTCAAAAACTTAGAGGTTATAGATCTACCCACGTTTTAACCTTTGCATCCTTTCATGCACTCGTATCATTATGCTTTCTCACGGCAGACTAACTAAACAGGTTCGTCTAGTAGGATTTTAATCTATTTTATACAAGATTTGAACAAGAACCTACCTCACATCTGACATCTTCTTCACATGTCTGCAGCACTCGATGAGGTCAACCAAGTCTTCCTCGTCTGTGCACTTCACCTCGGCTAGAATGAGCCACTGCAGGTTCTTGGTTTGTTCTCTGATCAGTAGACCCAGTCCTCTCATCGTCTCTCTCGATACACTCTTCTTCTCTGATGGGAGTGATGACGGTGCTGTAAGGTCGATGCTTGTGAGCTGCTGTCCTCCGGTCCGACGAAGACAAGCCGTGATCTGAGCTATGTCTCTCTCTGCATCATCCATAGTGATAACGATCACTCTCAAGCCAGGAAGCGATGAGAGCAGACCTTCAAAGCTTTGTGACGTCACTCTCCAGGCTGATAGCTTTGTGACGGATGGAAGCTCAGGAGGAGATGAAGGGAAACTGAGAGAGGAGTCTGAGATGGTGAGATGGTTCAGTGAGGTGAAGGATCTGAGACAGGACCACAACTTTGTGGTCATCTCAGTAGATAGCTGGCATTTCTTTACGAGGAGTCGCCACTCGTCCTGGAATTAGAACAGATAATGAAATACAGAGAGACTAAATGGTTACTGAATCACGTTAATGCTGTAATGCGAAAACCGGGTACATAGTGAGACCCCCCCCCCCCCCTCTTGTATTATATCGTAACGGCGGACATTAAATTAATAATTATAACCACAGTATACATAATTGACTGGTAGGGCGAGCAGCGATATAGGGAAAATAATAACGAGGGAAAATATAACTTACTTATAATTTGATTTTTTTTTTTAAATCCAGTTAGTATATGTTATATAATATAGCCTAGGTTGCACCTCGTGAACTGAAATTAATGGTAATTGTCATATTATACCTTTTTTTTCTCGAGCCGTCCAGTCTAAGTGTTTGGATAGGGTACGTAAAAATACGCTAATTTTACCATAATATGTTCAAACGGTTCAATATAACCATCGACAACTGACGGGAAGAGAAATATGCTAATTACAATTCTAGCCATCAAAATCACGAGACAGAATGTGGCCCAATCACCCCTTTGTATCTGTAAGAGCTATTTTTTATTGTATTACTTGAAAAGGAACATTTATTTGCGTTTTCCGGTCAGGCGCAAATAGTAAATTGCTTTCCTAAATGTTAGTATTCGTATATAGTATTAGTATAATATATCTGCCTACCTGGACAACCGATTTTTCATCGTATTCAAAACATCCACCATGAAGAGTCCTATAGTATTAGATATAGAGAGTTGAAAGCAAAAAAAACAAAACAATATTAACACAAAAACAATGGGAATTTGTGGGGGGATTCATGACATAACATCGATATCGGACATGGCCTGCGAGTACCGTATGGTACTAACATGCAGAAGGTCCTGGACCCGTATTCAATTCAATACTTAAGTTAAAAAATTAAGCTTTTTACTTAGTATTTGGCTTAGATAAAATACTTAGCCAATTTTGGTATTTAATTCACACTTTTGGCTAAGTATTTTACTTTAAATCTAAGTCAGCTCCCTACAGACGTAAGCCAATTATTTGGAGGCCTTGATTGGCAGGCATATGGTTTTCTTACGCAGTATTATAGCCTGCGCGCATTTATATCAGCGCGCCTTTATTGTAATGCGCGTTACTTTTAATTGACCGTGAGACGTCACAATGCTTATCAGTAAATATTTTATTTAGATTTTGTATGACGTAAGTTTAAGTCTAAAATGCGATTTGAATACGAGATAAGTAAATTACAATAACCATTTACTTAGTAAATGTCTTACTTATGCTAAGTATTGAATCGAATACCGGTCCTGGGGAGTTGAAGATATATATATATATATATATATAACAAATATATCATTTATTAATCAATCTATCAGGCTATAGTTCATCAAGACGTTGGACATAGCCCTCCTCATAACATTTCCATTCTCGTTTGTCTATAGCTATCCTATCCTAGACTTTCAGCAAATATAGAATTACAACCAATGGCATACATTGTGAATAGTGCCATGGGAAATGCGAGTTGAAAGAAAATAACTGCCTAAAAATGTGTAAATGTTTAAATTGTCAGTTTGGGATGCAAATAAGTAGGGATATAAGAAAAATATACCCCATGATTCCCACCCCACCCCACCACCGCGAGAAGCCCTTGAGCTCGCTGGGGCAGATGAGAGGGTGCCCATGGGAAATTATCGCATGGACTTTTTGATAGTATTTGCATGCCCCCTCTTTTCATCTAACCAATTTAAAATTTATTTTTTTATTTACAGCAGTTTGTGAAGTGTGATTATTTTTTACTGATCTTGAATTGATTTTTCAAAGACATTAACATACTCGATACAATTTTGATAAGACAAAATCACACAAAAGCAAATCTATTATTCACCTTTTACAGTTTACATTACAGTTAGACTTTCTGTTTAATTTTGTCTACTTTAATTTCATTGAGAAATGTATGAAAATCTACTTGAACTCACTGTAAATGTAGACTATACAATGCTTTCGAATATGTTGACGACTCGACAAGTTCAACCAAGTCTTCTACGTCCAAGCACTTCATCCCGGACAGATTTAGCCGTTGCAGGTTCTTGGTTTGTTCTCTGATCAGTAGACCCAGTCCTCTCATCGTCTCTCTTGATACACTCTTCTTCTCTGATGGGAGTGATGACGGTACTATAAGGTCGATGCGTGTGAGCTGCTGTCCTCCGGTCCGACGAAGACCAGCCGTGATCTGAGCTATGTCTCTCTCTGCATCATCGATACGGATACCGATCTCTCTCAAACCAGGAAGCGATGAGAGCAGACCTTCATAGCTTTGTGACGGCACTCTCTCAGCTGATAGCTTTGTGACGGATGGAAGCTCAGGAGGAGATGGAGGGAAACTGAGAGAAAAGTCTGAGATGGTGAGATGGTTCAATGAGGTGAAGGATTTGAGACAGGACCACATTCTGGCAGTCATCACAGTAGATAGCTGGCAATTCTTTACGAGGAGTCCACACTCGTCCTGGAATTAGAATAGATAATGAAATACAGAGAGACTAAATGGTTACTGAATCACGTTAATGCTGTAATGCGAAACCGGGTACATAGTGAGACCCCCCCCCCCCCTCTTGTATTATATCTTAACGGCGGACATTAAATTAATAATTATAACCACAGTATACATAATTGACTGGTAGGGCGAGCAGGGATATAGGGAAAATGATAACGAGGGAAAATGTAACTTACTTATGATTTTAAAAAAATCTCTAATCCAGTTAGTATATGTTATTTAATATAGCGTAGGTTGCACCTCGTTAACATAAATTAATGGTAATTGTCATATTATACCTTTTTTTTCTCGAGCCGTCCAGTCTTAGTGTTTGGATAGGGAAGGTAAAAATACGCCAATTTTACTATTATGTTCAAACAGTTCAATATAACCATCGACAACTGACGGGAAGAGAAATATGCTAATTACAATTCTAGCCATCAAAATCACGAGACAAAATGTGGCCCAATCACATCTTTGTATTTGTAAGAGCTATCTTTGATTGTATTACTTGAAAAGGAACATTTATTTGTGTTTTCCGGTCAGGCGCAAATAGTAAATTGCTTTCCTATATGTTGGTAGTCGTATATAGTATTAGTATAAGGTATCTGCTTACCTGGACACTCGATTTTCCATCGTATTCAAAACATCCACCTTCAAGAAACCTATAGTATTTGATATAGAGAGTTGAAAGCGAAAAAAACAAATATATTAACACAAAACCAATGGGATTTTTTTTTTTTTTTTTTTTTGGGGGGGGGGGGGGATTCATGACATAACATCGATATCGGACATGGCCTACGAGTACCGTATGATACTAACATGCAGAATGTCCGGGTGAGTTGAAGAGCCCTCCTCATAACATTTCCATTCTCTTTTGTCTCTAGCTATCCTAGTCCAAAATATCATTTAGACTTTCAACAAACATAACATTACAACCATGGCATTGGTTGTGAGTAGTGCCATGGGAAATGCGAGTTGACAGAAAATAACTGCCTAAAAATGTGTAAATGTCTAAATTGTCAGTTTGGGATGCAAATAAGTAGGGATATAAGAAAAATATACCCCATGATTCCCACCCCACCCCACCACCGCGAGAAGCCCTTGAGCTGGCTGGGGCAGATTAGAGGATTCCCATGGGAAATTATCGCGTGGACTTTTGATAGTATTTGCATGCCCCCTCCTTTCATCTAACCAATTTCAAAATTATTTTTTATTTACATCAGTTTGTGAAGTGTGATTTTTTTGTACTGATCTTACATAGATAATTCGTAATACGTTCAAATATTAACACCCCCCCCCCCCTCTATTTAGGCTTTTGTTCACCTTCTCAAACAACAATATAATCCTGCAATATACTTTATTACTGTTTTAGTGGCAGCACCAATAAAGCCTTTGGCTTTCCTAGCTGTCTCCACATTCATATATTTTGTTGTTGTTGTATTTCATTGTAAATGTTTCTCTCTAACTTGTACGCTATATTTTGTATTTTATATGTTTGTTATGATGTTTTTATGATGAATGGAATAAAGTTCAATTCAATTTAACACTCGATACAATTTTGATAAGACAAAATCACACAAAAACAAACCTATTATTCACCTTTTATAGTTTACATTACAGTTAGACTTTCTGTTTAATTTTGTCTACTTTAATTTCATTGAGAAATGTAAGAACATCTACTCGAACTCACTGTAACTGCAGACTATCCAATGCTGTCAAATATGTTGACGACTCGACTAGTTCAACCAAGTCTTCTTCGTCCAAGCACTTCATCCCGGACAGATTTAGCCGCTGCAGGTTCTTGGTTTGTTCTCTGATCAGTAGACCCAGTCCTCTCATCGTCTCTCTCGATACACTCTTCTTCTCTGATTGGAGTGATGACGGTGCTGTAAGGACGATGTCTGTGAGCTGCTGTCCTCCGGTCCGACGAAGACCAGCCGTTATCTGAGCTATGTCTCTCTCTGCATCATCGATAGTGATATCGATCTCTCTCAAGCCAGGAAGCGATGAGAGCAGACCTTCATAGCTTTGTGACGTTACACTCTCGGCTAATAGCTTTGTGACGGATGGAAGCTCAGGAGGAGATGGAGGGAAACTGAGAGAGGAGTCTGAGATGGTGAGATGGTTCAGTGAGGTGAAGGATCTGAGACAGGACCACAACTTTGTGGACATCTCAGTAGATAGCTGGCATTGCTCTATCTCAAGCCTAGTATTCTGCAATAAATATAAACAGACAAACTTGACACTTTTATTTACATCGATTTAAATATTGAGAATAAACGTGTGGACATACAGAATTCCACGTCAGTAAAGCTGAACTTACAAGTATTACATTCATATTCCGAGAATTAATTGAGGTATTTATACATCAAAAATGCAACTGTTTTTCAATTCCCTTTAATAGTAAAATCCAGAGGATATCCCTTTGTTGAATATTTCAAAGTGAATGCATGCACGTATACCAAAAGTCACTCACCTGGACGTTGTTCTTTTTGTGTAGAGTACCACCTCCACTCCTACAAAGAATATTTGAAAAGGAATGAGGGGAAAAATGTGATTCTTGAAAGCAAATATTGGGAAATGATATTACATTAATAAAGAATGCAAGTGAATTATGCATCCCCTCTTTACAGAGGTAAATGAAAGCAACAATACTAACAATAACAATAATGATAATAATCATATTATAATAATGGTAAATAAAGTAACAAATATAATCATGATAATGATGTCAATACTAATAAGAACATCCATGAAATACCATTTTAATACAGTGTTTGGTTTTCATGCCGTCTTAAAATTAAAAAGCGACATTAACACAAAAATCTGCAGTGACAAAAGTTCGCAGAGTATTAGAAAATGTGATATTTGATCCATGATTTCCCATATTTAACACAAATTTATTTATTTCAATTATTAGCAAATGGAGGGCAAAGTTTTTAAATACGAAAACTACAAAAAGTTATCGTTAAAGGATTCCGGAGATATCGCGATTTAAAATTCGATGTCGGATTGGCCTGCGCGCTGTAACTCACGAAAAAGTCTTAAAAACAACGAGACATTTGATTTAGGCCATGTAAAATTGATTACATGTTGATCGTCCGGATTTTTTGAAAAAGAGGAGGAGGGTGTACCATGTAATTTGATATTTGATATTTTTCACAAGATGGCTGCTGCGTGTACAAATAGTATATAATTGAATATGTACATGAACCAACGTTGCTGTAGTATGCAAGTCGTTGCATGCGCATGCATGCTGTCTGAAATCCAGCGCTAGAGCGCGGCCGCGCTATCGTGAGGTATCTGCGATGCGATGATCAGTCGACTCGATCGACTCATCTCTAGCTAGCTCCTCGACTCAAGCATATACATGCGAAATATGCATGCGCAGCGCTAGACCGAAAGCTTCAGTCTCTATAATCGTCGGTTGTTCCACTGAGACTACGTCTGGCTCCACTAGACCTCGGTTATACAGACTGAACGACTGCCTATACGACCACACGTTGAAGATATCACGGCTAGATTTTAGCCGTTAGGCCCCTCCCACAAACATGACAAACTTGCCACGGCCGTATTGTTATGCCCCCAAAATCCCCCAAAATGTCATTTTACCTCGTGCATATCCAAATTTCAATTAGGCCTAGTAGGCCAAGAGCATTAGTTTTAACATGGAAATTTTTGGTAACAAGCTGATTTTTTCAGGATAGGTCCAGGAATATGTCTAGATTAACATACTAAAAGTCCTCATAAATCCTCCTTGAGCGTTTTCCGCAATCCAAGATGGCGTCCAAAATGGCCGCCATGTCCTGAATTTCTTATAGCTTTGCAACTAGATAACCAAAATACAAAATTTAAATGTCTAAATATATGTTTTTTAGCATAAGGAACTCAATAAAATACAGGTTGATAAATTCTTAAACACACAAGTAGCTATAAACCATTTTTAGCCCTTTTCGAAATCCAAAATGGCGCCCGAAATTGACGCCATTTCCTGTATTTCTTCTAACTTTGCAACTAGATAACCCAAATACCAAATTTAAATGTCTAAATATATGTTTATCAGCATAAGGAACTTAACCAAATAGTTATTAACAAATTTTGAAACACACAAGTAGCAGTAAAACCACTTGAGCCCTTCCCGAAATCCAAAATGGCACCCAAAATGGCCATTATTTCCAAATTTATCTCATTGTAAGTAGATACGTAATGAATATAATCAAATGTATAGACTAGAAAAGCACCATTGAAATACATATCAGTACAACAATCTTTTAATTAAAAAATATTTCTTATGCATAAAGTACACACACACAAACCCACATACACATATGGCTGCTTCCATCATCCTCAACGATATCAGACTGACAGTGTGCAACCGTGAAGAGTACTCAACATTAGATGGAACTGAAAATGTAGACACATTAGTACCAAGGTCGCTAAAGCTTTTTATACATAATGACTGTAAGAGGTGCGGTATGGATGTTGCTTTGCTGCAGCACTAGTTGGAAGTAGATGAACGGAAAGGATGAACTCAGAGAACTGCGACCAATTGCCCGTTTAATTGTATGCAGTGTGACGGTAGTCATCAAAAACTGCTGGCCCCATAAAGGCTTTCCCTGCTCTTTTTTTACCTCGTCATGGGTGCTTCCACTGCGAATGTATCAAGCAAGCCATAGTCAAGTTTCTTGTGGACCATATTGAAAGTTTTACGACTGCCCTGACGGTAGATTGCAGAGACCGTATCACACCCTATCACAGATTAAAGAAACATCAGGCAATTTCTAGTGTCCCCTATGGCATGCTGAATTTCATGAATGTTGAAGACCGTGACAGGATTCTGCGGCATAGCATGTGCATAGCTGTGGAAGTAGTTGCCGGAGCAACTAGCATGACCAGTAAATATGTGTCCTTACCAACGACAACAACGGGCACCTGTTCTGACTCTGCTACTGCTTGTGCTGTAGAGACAATCCGGTTAGTGGCATCCGCTTCTGTCTACTTGATACCGGTACGTATTTTGTCACGTATAGTTTGTATAAGTCTCATCTTATTGTTGCTGTTGGCAAGGAAAGCTGTTTTGGGTTGTGCTTGTTGGCATATAATATATTATCATCAAATAAAGAGGTACATCTTTGGGCTATTCGTCTCTGCTCAGCTACCTTTGTGGAAGTTGCACTTCCATCCATCGAACACCACCGTCAAATGAGCTCCATAATGCTTAAGGGTGCAGTAGGCGACCACCATCTTAAACAAAGAGACCATTTCTGGCACGTTGGATTGCTTGGAGAACGAATTCAGCAGGAGACCCAGAGAACTCTTTGTTGGCTTCCGCATCACCCCACCTTTGAAAGGGAAAGTGCGCGGGAATATGTTCATAAGCAAAGACCGATTCCATCTCAGTGTTGTTATTCAGGACACATGTTATTCTGTTGAACAGTAGTGTTGGGTTGACTTATGTGCTTTGTCCCCTGATTTTCACTCTCTTACTCTTGGCACCGATGGTCTTCACCTTGTCCTTACGATGTACGTAGCTTGAATTCTGTAAACTTCCTACCATGCATTCGTTTCAGATGCCGCTACTAGGCCGATTTGTACAGGTTAATCACAATTAACAGATAAGCCAGCGACGATGCCAGTTGACAAGGAGACCAGGCAATTAGTTTCGTATCAAGCAAATGGTGATGTGCCTGCAGCCATCCAACAAAGATACATCTTTCTTTATTGTCTCTTGACCTGGTACTTTGCTGTATGTCTTTATGCTGCTCTGGTGTACCAGTGTGTACTCCGGTGAACTATTCCAGTTCATCACAGGTAGGAACACAGTGAGGAAGTGCATGAACCCAATTTAATAGCCAATGTACTGTCTGTGATTCCACGTCCACGAGTCATTTCTCTAGATGTTTTCAGCTGCCGCATCAGGAACTTTTCAATGGTCTGATCAGAGAAGTTTCCACCCCAGAATGAATCCACATGGCGGATCGTGAAGTATCCCATTTCTGCTAATTGTGAATGTGTATATTCATTTCCTGGCATGGTTTGCTCTAGAGCTTCCATCTGTTGTTAAAACAACCTGGCATATTTGAACTAGGGAAGATGTCCTGCAGCATGGAAATGTTGCATCATTTCCCTCACACAGCTGAGATGGAGCTTCCAGTCCCCTGTCCTTTCTGCTGGAATGAAACATTGCAGAAGAGACACATAAAATGTCGGATTTACTGCAACCAAAGTTTCCCTGTTCTACTGTGTCCTGCTGCCCGTTCAATGAGTTGTGAAATGATCTGACTTTAACTGTTCGACACACTCTTCTCAGGTACAGCAGTCACCTTCTTGTCCTGGTTGAGGAGTGCACCATACAGATTCGCTAAGTGGTCCTTATCTATGCTGTCTAAGACGCCAGGTTTACCCATCAACACGCCAATGAGGGCAGCTGAAGTAAGAATGCGAGCACGAAGAGAAGGGGAAAGTGCATGACCAGATTGCATATGTATGACAGACCCTTTGGCGTACACTGTCTCCCATAGCTCCCACAAGCATACTTCTGCCCATGACGTGGACTATATGCTGCCGAGATATGACATGAGGAGGTGAAATCCACCAAAACGGGTGAT
The DNA here is from genome assembly GCA_035222895.1 of Strongylocentrotus droebachiensis. Lineage (NCBI taxonomy): Eukaryota > Metazoa > Echinodermata > Echinoidea > Camarodonta > Strongylocentrotidae > Strongylocentrotus > Strongylocentrotus droebachiensis. The sequence goes on along the minus strand of JAVYIG010000578.1, from coordinate 270,059 downwards.
TACTTTTCCTGGGTCTTGAGAAGAAGCTACAATCTCTGCTGCCTTGATGTACGAGGGCTGGTTAAATGTTACTGCACATATTCTTAAGTTATATGTTTTTCACATTGTGACTGTGCAAAGTATAGTGCCGTGTAGATGGTACTCGGATTGGAGGGGTCTAAATTTATGAAGGGCAGAGTTTCAATACTCGTACTGGTCACTCTGCATGGCCACTTTCATGAAACCAATCCATGAAGGACAAAGCTCATGTTGCTCAGCTCAAGATGTCTATCTGTTCATGTTAGCCACACTTCAGGTGTTTATACGAAGCCATTCCAACAATATTGGCGACAGAAATGACCTGGTCTACTAGCAGAGATGACATGGCATGTGCTATTGAGGTGCATTTCCTGTTTGAAACCTTGTGACTTTTGCCTTTGCGACAGTAATTGGTACTAATGTGTCTCCATTTTCAGTTCCATCTAACGTTGAGTACTCTTCACGGTTTGCACACTGTCAGTCTGATGGAAGCAGCCATATGTGTGCATGTGTGTGTGGGTGGGTGGGTGGGTGTGTATACGTTATGTATAAGAAATATTTAACTATTTAATGAAAAGTTTATTTGTACTGATATGTATTACAATAGTGCTTTTCTAGTATAGACATTTGATCGTATTCATAATTCACCTACTTTAATACAGTGAGATAAATTCGAAATAATGGCCATTTTGGACGCCATTTTGGATTTCGGAAAAGGCTCTATTGGTTTTACTGCCACTTGTGTGTTTCAAAATTTATTGATAAGTATTTGGTTGAGTTGCTTATGCTGAAAAACATATATTTAGACATTTAAATTTGGTATTTGGGTTATCTAGTTGCACAGTTATAAGAAATTCAGGAAATGGCAGCAATTTTGGGCGCCATTTTGGATTTCGGGAAGGGCTAAAGTGGTTTATAGCTACTTATGTGTTTCAAAATTTATCAACAAGTATTTTATTGAGTTCCTTATGCTATAAAACATATATTTAGACATTTAAATTTTGTATTTGGGTTATCTAGTTGCAAAGTTATAAGAAAATCAGGAAATGGCGGCCATTTTGGACGCCATCTTGGATTACGGAAAACGCTCAAGGAGGATATACGAGGACTTTTAGTATGTTATTCTAGACATATTCCTGGAGCTATCCTGAAAAAATCAGCTTGTTACCAAAAATTTCCAGGTATAAGCCTATTTTGACCTAATGCTCTTGGCCTATAGGCTATAATACATCGGTTCCACTTACTAACTTGATTGAAATAATCCGTTTAATGGTCCCTTTTAAGGAAATTATGGGTCAAAATCGACATCCATGTTGAAAATCTTGCAAGCCGTGTTAACCTCTCGCTGCCGTCAATCTCATCCCTTCTAGTCCACGCCGAAGGCAAAATGATTATGAAGGAAAAACTGTGCGCCATCTACACGTTCGTAATGGCGTTATCACAGTTTTTCCTTCATAATCATTTTGCCTTCGGCGTAGACTAGAAGGGATGAGATTGACGGCAGCGAGAGTTTAATACGGCTTGCAAGATTTTCAACATGGATGTCGATTTTGACCCATAATTTCCTTAAAAGGGACCATTAAACGGATTATTTCAATCAAGTTAGTAAGTGGAACCGATGTATTATAGCCTAGGCCTAATTGAAATTTGCATATGCACGAGGTAAAATGACATTTTGGGGGATTTTGGGGGCATAACAATACGGCCGTGGCAAGTTTGTCATGTTTGTGGGAGGGGCCTAACGGCTAAAATCTAGCCGTGATATCTTCAACGTGTGGTGGTATAGGCAGTCGTTCAGTCTGTATAACCGAGGTCTAGTGGAGCCAGACGTAGTCTCAGTGGAACAACCGACGATTATAGAGACTGAAGCTTTCGGTCTAGCGCAGCGCATGCATCATCGCATCATTTTTTAGCGCAGCTTCACTTCAGCATATCGCCGATCATATAGCATATTATAAGATGATGCCGTGAATCATAATCAAATGATTGGTTGAAAGCGTAAACGTGACCAGGCATTTATTTTGCCGAACGCGTAATTTGGATAATGACCGGTCATTATCCAATTCTAATGACCGGTTATTAGTAAAAATCATGTTATAAAACATAATCTTATAAAACAATAATACACATCATTTTGTTCGGGCATTAGTAGAATTACCCACACTTGGTACCTTCAAAACAGTCCAAACACCCTCGGCTACCGCCTCGGGCGTGTTAGACTGTTCCATAGATACCTTGTGTGTGTAGTTCTTACTAATGCCCTCACTGTTGTGTATTATTTGTATATCAACCACTCTACATTTCAATACAATTTTTTCTAGAGTCTTAGTATGTTTGTACAAGAATATTTGAACAGCGTATTTGAAGAAAAGGTGGAAAAGATGCATATGGTAAGTATTCTGTGTTGTTTTCTGAATAAAAAGAAAATATATCAAATATCAAATATGAGGCCAAAAAAAAAAAAAAACGTGTTTAGCGTCCTGTTTTTTCGAAAAATAGGAAGGAGGGGGCCCTTTTTATTTTTTATTTCAAAATGGCCGCTCAAAATGGCCGCTCGGTACATTTTCCCTGACAGTCGAGGCTATTTTTTTTCAAGATGGCCGCCGACAATTTTTTTTTTTTTAGATCAGAAATAGAGCCATTTTAGCAGTGTTTTTCATGTTTTTTTTCTTTCAAAAAAAAAAAAATCAAAAAAAAATTCAAAAAAAAAAATTCAAAAAAAAATAAAAAATTAACAAATAACAAAAAATAGGAGGCGGCCCCCAAAAAGGAAGCGGGCGGGGACGATCAACATGAAATCAATTTTACATGGCCTTATCGAAAAATTCAATCAATCAAATGTAAGATAATTGGATATGTTGCAAGTAAAAATATCATACAATCAGTTACTACCAGGGGCGGCGATGTTTAGGGGGAGGGGATCGCCCCCCCCCCCCCAGAAAATTGAAAAAAGTGCTCTCACAAAAATGTATAGCAAATACTGACTAAAGACTGCAACACTTTTTATGTTTGTTATGTTAGGCTCTGGAGGGCCCAAGAGTGCAGCGTTTGGACTAATAACAAGGTAAACGCTCTCGGCGGTCTCGTCTGCATTACGCAATTCAATATGATGACAAATTGAGGTTGGGACATTATTCATAGGCAGGGTGGCCCATTAGAAGCCCCCCCCCCCCCATATGAAGTCCTCTAAATATAATCATCATTTTGAAGTGAATATTGACCAAGAGTCATCGGAAAAATTTACTATAATGTTTACCAAGATTAATAACTTTAATGGCACATGAACAAACAACAAAAAAAGATATTTTTTTTAATCCTCACATACTGACCTAAAATGACGTTTAACCTTGACTTTGTGACCTGGAATTTGCGTCATAAGATTTATGATACTTGTACTTGATAACCCTTGTGTACAAGTTTCATGGAATTTGAACAATTGAAATTATGCTAAAATTTCAAATCTTGATGTTGATGCCACAAAAGAGTTTAAGTATGTTGACCTGAAATGACCTTTGACTTTAATTTAGTGACCTGAAATTCTACTCACATGATAAGGGGTACTTGATAACCCTTTGGTGTAAGTTTCATTGAAATATATTTACCAACTCGTAATCTTCGTTCAGCAACGGACACATGTAAATTTAACATTCCCAAATCTAGACTCTCAGCAGCTGAAAAACGCTTTGCAGACTTAGCTGCTCAAAGACATTGAACAGCATCCCTCTTTCCATAAGGGAAGTTACCTGTCTTGCCACCTTCAAAAGATTCCTCAAAACCCATCTTTTCCCCCAATGATCTATGTGATATACTTTCTGTACTGTACTTTTTTGTCCTCTTTTATTTGTATTTGTAAGCGCTACATGACTTTAACGGTTTTTAGCGCTCCTAAATATTCGATATTATTATTATTATTATTATTATAAGAACTGATACTTTCAAAATTATATTAACAATTCAAAGACTTAACCTGACGTTAAGTTTTCGATGATGATGCCACAACATAGTCTAAGTCTGTTGACCTGAAATGACCTTTGACCTTGATATTGTGACCTGAAATTCTGCTCATATGATTGGGAATACTTGATAACCCTTTAGTCCAAGTTTCATTGAATGAGAACTTATGCTTTCAAAATTATACCAAACAATTCAAAAACTTAGCCTTAGGTTAAGTTTTTGATGTTGACGCCGCCGCCGCCGTCACCGGAAAAGCGGCGCCTAGTCTCGCTTTTTGCTATGCAGGCGAGACAAAAATGCAAAACTCTTCTCGCTCGGTCGGTAGCTACGCTCCCTCGCATAATGTCCTTCAAAATGTACAAGTTAACATAGCAGAAAATCTGTATTTCGTTGGTATTGCGTGCACAGTTTACACTGTATGTTTACAATATTAAGAGTTATAGAATTACATCAGTGCTAACAAAATTAATATTCCGCTCGCTCTTTTTTATTAAGTTTTAGTTTGTAAGGAGTCCCTTCCAAACTAGTGTAGTAGGCCATGAATATAATATGTGACACTAGCAGACGACAGAGCAGAGCAGCCAGAGTTAGCAGACGACGGGTGCCGCCCTCACCATTAGAGGGCGGCACTGCACTTCTGGAGCACAGCTGAGCTGACTACACACCGATCCTCTCGTGCGACGAGTACATAATACGTGTGCGGCGGGAGGATTCCATCTCTTCAGCACAGACAAGTCAACCAATATCAAGCACCTACTCAGGACCTGGAGGACGTATTTCCCTCAAGGCCAATTAGGTGAGTGAGCTATGGTTGATTTTACCAAGTAGGCGTACAGCCTACTTTATTGGCGTCACGGACAACTAGGACCTCGGGATGCACCGTTTTGGGGAGATTTTGTCTCTTGTTCTGTTGTGTGTTTTCTCTAACGGAACGGGGACCCCTTGCCTAGTCTGGCCGCGCCGGCGGGAAAAGCGCGGGGGAAACCTAGCTGCGCATTGCAGGGGAAACCTAGTTTCCAGGGCGATGGTAGTGGGGTGGACCGCGCGTAGTTCCGGCTGGCATTCGTTGTACCCGTGGTCGGTATTGTGCCCATTCGGGGAGGGATGCCGAGAAGGGCTGATGGATTCGGCGAAGTTCGGTGCCCTCCTCCCCGTTCGGGTGGGTTTCGTAATGTATGTAAATCTAGTAGGGATACTAGTGTTGTCGGTAATTTGTTTCATGTATCCATGTACAAAAATGCATTTCGGGAATTCCCGAATGCGAGCCGAAGCTGACGTCATATTCAGCGATGTTTGTCCTATTCGTGGATGATATGAATTGTGATGGACGAATGGTGTGAGTGCCCTCCCCCCCCTTCCTGGGAAGAACCCGAGAAGGGCTGATGGATTCAGTGAAGTTCGGGGCCTTCTCCTGGGAGATGGGATAATGGGGGATTGGGGGTATGTGCTGGGTATTTGAATTATTTGTATATTATTGTTAATATTGATGGAGTGATTGTGAGTGCCCCCCCCCCCCCCTTAGGAGGGAATCGAGACGGGCCGATGGATTCGGTGAAGTTCGATGCCTTTTTCCATGAGAGGGGGAATGTGGGGGTTTGTGAGCATTTAGGCAGTCATGCCAGTGCTATATTTGTATTTTTGTTTGTTTGTTTGTTCGTTTTTGCAAGTTGGGGCTTTTTTCCCACTTGTGATTTGAATATGGCGTCGCTTTGGATAAGATTACTCCGCGGCGATTTGGGGATTTCCCATTCACCAGCACAGCCCGAGGCCGCGTGAGCCCGGGGTTATATTTTTGTTTGGTGCGCCGTGGAGGATTATTGCGTAATGAGGTCTGCCTCTTTCGCAGGATTTTGTATAAAGTCGTGTGAAAGTGTTCTGAGAGTCTTCAGAAATATCGTTTATTTGCGAGTTTTTCGATAGTGACAGTGGGATTGGAGCCTGGTTGCGGACGCAATACAGGGTGAGTACCACTCGTTGCTATTCTTTTAGTTCCCAACTAGTTTTTATTTTGAGTAAATTCGAATATTAGCTGGCCATTGTTCGAAGTCAGTGAAGTGCTAGTGCTTTTGTGTGTGGAGCCCTCGTGTATAGCGAACATGCTGCGTTTGCACGCAGGGAGCTAGTGCGAGGGGCGACGGGGTGCCTGGGATAATTTATTCCTTGCTGTGGCGAGGTATTTACCTCAAGGTGGATTTAGTTATCAGCCTTTATTTTGGGGATGTATTTTTCCTTCAGTGATACCACTTGCATTTAAAGGGGTTGTTTTGGATGGGTCCATAACCAGGCTAATGTCACACAATTCCACATTCTATACAATTTATTTTTGCTGTCCAGTTTTTATGTTTGCGAAGGAAGTATTCTCTCGCGACGAGTGTGATGTGTGTGGGGAATGATTTTTTATTTTTTATTTTTCTGCACATGTGCCAATGAGCTTCAAGGGACAGGTCAGATTGGTCTTGGTATTTTACTGAGTATTTTTTGTTTAAAGAATATTTATTGCATAGGCCTCTACCATACCATGGGCTTATTTTTTGGTTTCTACTGTGAATGGGGTATTTCCCTCGCAGTAGGTTTTAGCTGTGGAGTTTTTCTTTGTCGATGGGTCTCAGAGGAAGGGGGTGGTTTTTCCCTTCGGGATTTAAATTAAAGGGAAGATTCAGTTTTGCTATTTTGTTTATTTTGTTTCATTGGGTTATTTGACCTATATGAGTTTGTATTTTGTGACAGAGTTATTTTTTGTCACAGTGGGTGGAGAAGTTCGGCTCTCTTTTTGGGTTGATTCCAGGGAAAGGGGTTCTTTTCCCCTCACCTGGTGAAACTCGGTTTAAAGGGGGGATGCTGGTCAGGGGTAAAATTGAGATTTGTATTTTTGCGCTTTGGTTTTTGAGACGAATATGTATTGCTCTCGCAGTATTTGACCAAAAATATTTCTGGTTGTTTTTCGGGTTGATTCCAGGAACAGGGGTTCTGTTCCCCTCATCTGGTGAAACCTGGAGTAATGGGAAATTAGGGACGGTTGACATGTTGGGGAGTGTTTATGTTCGTTTTTAATTCTGATAAGGTTGGTTAGACCAGCCGCAGTTGTTAGATTTAACAGAATTTGTTGTTGTTGAGGTTCGGGTTAGCTCCAGGAAACGGGGTCGTGTTCCCTCCACTGGGGAACCCTGGATAAAAGGGGAGCCTTTGTTCATATTAATTACTTAGCATGTTTTTAATTATCGTGCCGGGAGTTTTTTCTTTTTCTTTTTTACTCAATACCGTCACGATAATATACTAGTCGGTCCTTTTCCGTCGGGTTGGTTCCGTTTGAGGGGGTGGGTTTGTCTTTGTTTTCCGTGCCCCCACGGGTGACATTTGGAATAAAGGGACGGTTTTCAGAGGTTTAATTTTTATAAAAATTTTTTTTTGGTGGTATTTGACCGGTTCCCTTGGGGGCTATTTCCCGGAATATTTTCTATCTCTAGGGTAGATTATATTTCTAGATTTTTTTTTCTTTGTTCATTTGTTGCTGATTTCAGGCAAGAGGGGTGTTTATCCTTATACCGGAGTCAGTGGATCTAAGCAAGTGGGTTTGTATTCGTTTAGTGTGCCGTTTTTGATTGTTTTTGTGTGAAGTGTGGTTGTGGTGACGGGGGTGTGCTCCCCTTCACGGTGAGTTTTTAGGGAGATAGTGAGTTACTACATCATCCATTCACGATATCTCTAGCGGTTTTAGTATTCTTTAGTTTTATTTAATAAATGCCTAGTTCTGAGGGAACGGAGTCCTTTGTAATAGAGGTTCAGGGGCTTATACAGACCCTCCTTTTCGTGATCGAGGCATACAAGCAAGGGGTACTTACCCAAGTGGAGCTAGTAGGCCTACTGGTAGAAATTATCTACCAGTCGGGCGAACTCAATTAAAGCCGGAGTCTAGGATTTTGGTTGTGGAGAACCACACCAAGTTAATAATACTGCGTCAGTATGGCCAAGGTTCCATTGAACCAATGTTCCTTTGAGGACTTGCTCGCCATTCCCGGAGCGACGCCGGGGCACATAGGTTATCTGTGGGCACTCCGGGGGCAGTGTGGCGAAGTGACTCAGGAGCTGTTTGAGGCGTCTTCTCACTACGAGGAGGTCAAGGACCTCCAAGAGAGTCTGGACTTCCGCCCAAGGGAGGCCGTGGGGGATTTCCCCATACGGCCGGGCGGATTTCGGCCGTTGTCCGAAACAGGGGATTTTGGCAGTACGCCAGCAGAAACCCCGGGTGAAGCCAGGGATGAGGAGCGTGGGGCACCGGTGTACCCCCACGACCGTTACCCTCCCCCGAATGGAGCAGAAGAGGCGCGCCAGCGCCCTCGCCCGGAAGCTCGGATTGAGAATAAGGGGGGCGATGCTCAGTTTTGGGGGGGAGGGAAATACCGCCCAACCCCGAGAATCTGGGAACCGCTACAATTCAGGGGGGAGCAATGCCCCGCGTAGGGCCTACCGGGACGAACCGACTTGGCCTGCACCCGAGGAAAGTGGATTCCATCGGGGCGAGGGCGGGGGCGGGGAGCGCTATCGCCGGCCCCACGTGGAGCCACAGCGAGACAGAGAAGAGGCGCATAGCCGACCATCTGTATATACGCAGGCATGGGAGCGGGGCAAGGGGTCATACCAGCCGATGCCCAAGTCTGTGGTGTATGACGGGCGGGGTAATTGGCGGGCGTTTTTCCGCAAATTCAGTGCCTTTGCGGATGCCCGCGAATGGGACCACCCGCAGCGCTTAAACCAGCTATGCTGGTGTTTGGATGGGTCGGCTAGCGATTTCTTCGACATGACGCAAGAGCGAGACCCGGGGTTAGGGTATTTCGGGATGGTGCGCCATCTAGAGGGCAGATTCGGGTATCGGGAACCTCCCGAAGCCGTCCTGCTCGAGTTTAATACCGCTAAGCAGGGGGCCGATGAACCCCTCTTGGAATGGGCGGACCGGCTTCACCGGTTGGCATCTCGGGCGTTTCCCGAGGTACCTGAGGCATATGTCCAGCGGCAGATGGTGCTGCGAATGTGCCAGGGATGTGGAGATAAGGAGGCTGGGCATCAGGCATTGAACCAGCGTCTCTCTACGGTGGAGGAGGCAGTGGAGTCTATCCGCTGGTTCCAACACTCCCACAAGGCCATGTACGGTAAGGCCCGCCAGGTCAAGATACTGACGCTAGACGAGGGCGAGAAAGGCCCTGGGGTCAGGAAGGTGGATATCGCACCGCGGCCGATGCGGGAGAATCCGGAAACCCGGACATTCTCCCGGTTAGAAACAAAGGTTGCCGAACTCGAGGAGAGGACGGATAGCCGGTTCACCGGCTTAACCAAGACCCTCGATAGTCGGTTATCCGGTTTGCATAAAAGCATGGATAGCCGGTTATCGGGCCTCGAGAGCAGCATGGAGAAGCTAATGGCGGCCATGCAAGGCTCAAGGGGGCCTGCATTGCCAACCCCACCGCCCAAGCTACCGGCACTCATGCAAGGAGCGCGGCTGTCGCAGACGCCTAGGGGCTGCTATCTCTGCGGCGAAGATGGGCACTTCCGGCGGGAATGCCCACGCAGGGGCACGCAAGCGCCCACTAGGGTGGCTCACGTAGAGTTAGAGGAGGAAAACTTCAACGGGTCGGACGAGGAGGCCACTCTCCAACCCGAGGAATACAGGGCCGAGACTCAGGCGCAATAGCGCCAGATCAGCCAGGGGAAACACAAGAAATCCTGGTGGCTGAGGGGAAGGAGGGCCCAGGGGAGTCGGGGACCGCAGAGTCGGGCGATGCCGAGGATTTCTTGGACATGAGCCCGGTGGTCACTGCATTTTCCCAGTATGTGGAGGAGGTTACCTCGGAGGTAGGAGACCACGAGGCCAGGGAACCGGGGCTGGGGGAATATTCTGAGCCCGAAGAAGTTACAATCTGTAAGCTGCGGTCTAGCTCCCTGTTGAGAGTGGACTTAGAAATTGGGGGTCATCCGGTTAAGGCTATAGTGGATACAGCAGCGGAGGTGTCGATTATTTCCGACCGGATATCCGGGCTGTTAACGCCTTCCCCCACCAAACTACGGGAGGTGGTGGTGCATGCGGCCGGCCGTAATATGAAAATGAAAGGCAGGGTAGTGGGACCGGTATGCATCAAATTAGGAAGTAGGGAATTCTCAGAAGATGTGTATGTCGCGCCGATTGAGGACGATATGCTGCTGGGGGTAGATTTTCTGCACAAATATGGGGTTAATGTCCATATCCGGCAGTCACGTTTACAGCTGGGAAAGGAATATATTCCTATGGAATTCGGGGAGGGGCCGGTGCAAGGCAGGATCGCCCGGGTGTATCTAACTAAGCGGACTATAATACCTCCAAATCACGTAAAGCGTATCTCGGGAGTGTTAGACCAACCTTTAAGGGACTTTGCATTCGAACCCATACTCTCTTTACCAGTCATGGCGCCCTGCGCTGTATTTCGTGGCGGGGTTGGGTTGGATATTTATGTAATCAATCCGACGAACCGCAATGTGAAGCTGAGAATATCCGAATTAATAGGAGAGGCACATGAGTTGGAGGCAGATACGGAGCAGCCAGGGGGCGAAGCCGGGGCAGACCCTCCCCAGGCCCCTACAATCCGCCAACTCACCATGGAGGAAAGCGGGGAAGTTCCCGCACACCTGGAAGGACTGTATGAACAATCTTCGGTTCTGCTGTCCGAAGAAGAGCGGGAGAGACTCCGCCAGTTGTTGGTCAGGTATGCGGATGTATTTGCTCGGGACGAATTTGACCTGGGTAATTTCACCGCAATGGAACACCCGATCGAGACGGGGACGGCAAGCCCTGTTAAACAAAAGATGCGGCGTACTCCTATCTCATTTGCAGGGGAGGAGAAAGCACATCTCGAACGAATGCTGGATGCGGGAATAATCCAACCCTCCGTTTCGGAGTGGGCATCCCCTCCGGTGTTGGTCCGCAAACGGGATGGAGGAGTCCGGTGGTGCATAGACTACCGAGCCCTTAATGCCGTTACACGAAAAGATGTGTACCCGCTACCAAATATCGAGGAGTGCCTCGATACCCTCACAGGCAACGCCTGGTTCTCCAAGCTGGATGCTAATTCGGCATACTACCAGGTTAAGATCCAGGAGGGGGATAGGAGGAAGACAGCCTTTGCCACAAAGTATGGGCTATACGAGTTCGTGAGGATGGGTTTTGGCCTCTGCAACGCACCCGCAACTTTCTCGCGGGCGATGAATTTAGTGCTGAGAGGATTAACCTGGGACCTCGTACTCGCGTTCCTAGATGACGTGGTCGTTCTGGGTGCCACGGTGGAGGAGCATCTGGGAAATTTGGAAAAAGTCTTGGGTCGATTTGCCCAATATGGACTGAAGCTAAAGCCCAAGAAGTGCATCCTGTTGCAAGAGAAGGTAGAGTTCCTGGGACGGGAGGTAAGCGCCAATCGGGTGCATCTCAGAGAGGAGCACATCCGGGCGGTGCAGGAGTGGCCGGCCCCCAGGAATACCAAACAGGTGGAGCAGTTCCTGGGATTGGTGAACTATCACCGAAGCTTCATCAAGGATTATGCTGCGGCTGCGGTTCCACTGTATCGTATTACAGGGAAACGAGCATTCTGCTGGGGAGAAGCCCAGCAGGAGGCGTTCGAGGAGATCAAAAGGCGGTTGACGGGGGCTCCCGTCTTGACCATGCCGAATAACCGGGATACGTTTATTCTCGATACAGATGCCTCGAACGACGCAGTAGGCGCTGAACTCTTGCAGTTGCAAGAGGGGGAGGAGAGAGTAATTGCGTACGGCAGTAGTGCTCTCACCCCGGAACAGCGGAGATATTGTGTGACCAGGCGGGAGTTATTGGCTGTGATAAGATTTACCAGGCAATACCGCCATTATTTGCTCGGGAGACTGTTTTTGGTGCGGACAGACCACAGTAGTCTGACGTGGCTCCTCAATTTTAAAAATCCGCAGGGGCAGTTGGCCCGCTGGATGGAGGAGCTGAGCCAGTACGACATGCGGGTGGAACATCGACCGGGAAAACAACACGCTAACGCGGATGCGCTATCGCGAATCCCGGCTGAAGCGGAGCTCTGCGAGGAATACCTCGTAGGCGCAAACCCGATCGACTTACCCTGCAAGGGATGCCCGTATTGCACGAAGGCTCACCAAAATTGGGCCCAGTTTTCGGAGGGGGTAGACTACGTGATACCCTTGGCGTATCGGCCAAGGGCCTCACAGGCAGTCGGTCCAGTAGAGGGGCTGGGACGGGAGGCAAGTAAGCCTGCCGTGGTAGGAGGCTCCGACTCAAGTGTAACGGGGGAAGACCCCCAGGGAGGGGAGGTACGGGTGGTCAATGTTGAAGACTCCTTACCCCTCCCGAATGAGAGGCTGAAGGAAGAGCAAGAAAAGGATGCTCAGCTCAGCCACCTCCGGCGCTGGCGGTTAGAACAGCTAAAGCCGGACGAAACAACCATCATGCTGTGGGGACCAGCAGAGAAATATCTCTGGATAAACCGCAAGGTGTTCCACATGGTGGATGGGTTGTTGTGCAAGCGCGTGGACGGGATGCAGTTGTTGGTAGTGCCTCAGTCACTCACGCAGGAAGTGATTGCTGCTAACCATGACATTCCCGCGGCCGGCCACGCGGGCCGGGATCGAACAAAGGCTAGGCTACAGGCGAGGTACTTCTGGTACAAAATGTGCCGGGAGGTAAAGGAGTATGTAAGGACATGCCCTACCTGTAGCCAGTGCAAGAAATCGGTCAGATACGGCCGCAGTCCCATGAAGCAGTTTCATGCCGGGGTACCAATGGAGAGGGTCCATTTGGATTTCCTGGGCCCCCTGCCCAAGTCGTCTAAGGGGAACCAAAATATCCTTATGATGGTGGACCAGTTTACGAAGTGGGTGGAATGCATTCCCCTACCTTCACAGACCGCGGAGGAAACAGCCCGCGCCGCCATTGGGGAATTTTTCAGTAGATTCGGATACCCTTTTGCGATATTCACCGATCAGGGGAGGAATTTCGAGAGCCGCCTCTTCCAAGGGATTTGCAAATCCTTGATGATCCACAAGGCGAAGACAACCCCATACAGACCATCGGCGAATGGGCAGGTAGAGCGGTATAACCGCACTCTCATGGATGCAGTGAGATGCTTCATAGGGAAGACGCAAAATCGCTGGGATGAATACCTCCCACAGATTGCAGGGGCCATCAGGTCCACGGTCAACAGGAGTACGGGATTCACCGCGAACCGGTTGATGCTGGGCCGGGAAGTGAATCAGCCGGCAGACCTGTTGTATCCGGTGCCGGGGTCAGCCCCGCCCACTGAGGCTGGGGATTACCAGGCCCAGTTACGAAGGGCGACGGAGGAGGCACACGAGGTAGCGCGCTCGAAGCTGAGGTCTACTCAGAAGAGGCTGAAACGGGATTATGATGTCAATTCTTACCGCCGACAGTACAACCAGGGGGATTGGGTGTATGTCCTTGACTCCGCAAAGTTGAAGGGAGTTTGTAAGAAACTGAGCCCCCCCTGGAAGGGACCCGCCCGTATAGCAGAAAGGCTTTCGCCTGATCTATATCGGGTGGAACTCCGTAATATTATTTCGACAAGGCATCAGGACCGACTGAAGCCCTGTACAGATAGGGACGTACCTACCTGGTGTAGCAGGAGGCCGCGGCTACAGCAGACCGGCATTTACTGCTTGTGCCGCAAGCCGGATGATGGGGATTTTATGATCCAGTGTGACGGCTGCGACGAGTGGTATCACGGTAAGTGTGTGGACGTCTCACAGAGTGAGGGGGAGGCCATGAAAAGATATTCATGTCCCCCGTGTAGGGCCGAAGGTCAGGGGGGGGGGGGCACTAAATTAGGGTTCAACTAATTTGATGGTAGAGTAATGGTTTTCCCCTACCTTTTCTTTTTGTCTTCCTCACAGATGGATTCCACCGGCGGCAGGGAGCCGCTACCCCCGGGGACGGACCTCACGTTCCAGGGGGCATTAGACCAGCTTGTGGAGGAGGCGGTGCGGAACCGCAGGCTGCCGTATCCGGGGGTTCTTACCCGGATGGCGCCAGAAAAGGTGACCTGGCCGGAGGTTCTCCGCCAGTGTGACCTCTTGTTCCAAATGGCCGTGGAGCAGGAGGACGTCGGGTGGGTTGGGTGTTTACAGGAGTACCTCCTGGACAGCGTGCCCCACAGTGAGGTATGCCTCCGTTATCCGGTGCCGCCCCCCGGGGAGAATATCTGCCCCCGGGACGAAGAGGGCCAAGGGGGCTGGATGTACCTCGATCCTGAGGTGCCGTGGTGGAGACCGGAGATGGTGCTCACACATCGCGTCCCGGTGTCGATCGGTATATTGTCCCGTAAGTACCGGGAGTGTTCATCTCGCGAGGTATGGGCGAGGGGGGCGTGTCCTACTCCCCGGTTCTTCGCAGAGGAACGCGGTAACGGACCATCGGAGGACGAGGGGGTGCCGGGGGAACGCCCCGACACGCCTCCAATGGAAACTGCCGCACCGGAGGGTAGGGGGAATGCAGGCAGTTTTGCCTCAGGAGGTTCGACCTCTTCCCCTTCAGGGAATGCGGGTCTTTCCGCTACAAGGGATATCCCGTCTGCTCCGGGGGATGTGAACCCGGACCCGAGTACTCCGGGGACTTCGGAGGTCCCGATGGACGTCAACCCCGAAGATGAAGACGAGGACGAGACCAATCCCGCGAATCGCCCGGAGGGCTGGTACTCATGGACCAGGCCGAGGTCCCGGAAGACACGGGCAAAGGCGCGCCGCGAGGCTCATCATCAAGGGGGGCTCGGGTCTTCAGCGCCACGCTCGGAAAGCTGGCATCGACGCCAGGAGTCAGGGTCTCCGGGGCGGTCCGCAGAAGCTCCGCGTTCGGAGAGCCTGCGCCGCCCAATAGGGTCAGAGTCGCGGAGGCAGTTCGCGGAAGCTCCGCGCTCGGGGAGCCGACACCGTCCCCGGAACACCGACTTTTCGAGGTCACCCGCGGGAGCTCGGCGCTCGGGGAGTTGGTATCGCGGCAAGGGCACAGGCCCTTTGGGGTCATCTGCGGGAGTTCCGCGACGTGACCGTCCGTATGAGGCAGCGGCACCACATCCTGGGGGGGTTCGCCGGCCCGGGGCTGGTGCCAAGCGGGGGTCGGGGGACGATTTTGCTGGGGGGCCGCCCCGCAAGTATCGTCGGGACCGTCGACTTCGGGCCTGCCCGATCGCGGGGTGTAAGGCTACGGTTGAACGTCTGAAATGGCACATATACGACCACATGCCCGAATGTTTCAGATTTAGGATGGGGGGTAAGTGTCCCATGCTGAACGTGACGGCCCAGCAGGTTACGTGCCTCCGTTACTTGGCACAGGTGCTGACTGGGTCAGAGAGCGTCCGGGGGCTCAAGGACTACTTCGAGCGGCGGCCGCATCCTTATGCCTACAATATCCCGGAGCATTTCGAGAGAGAGGTCCGCCATCTTGCCTCGGCGGCAGGATGGTCAGTTCATGCTGCAATAACCGTGCTCCCCCCTAGCTCTCCAGCGGTGCTCATCCACTGGCGAATCCTGGAGTGTTTTGTGGCGGGATTGAACTCGGACCAATGGGCGGAGTTTCACCGTTTAGGTCGGTTGCCTCGGGAGGGGGCCATGCCTCGGGAAGGTGGCGATGCGCCACGACCACAGGCGGCGAGGACTCCGCAGTCGGAAGGGATTCCGCAGTCGGAAAGGACTCCGCAGTCGGAAGGGATTCCGCAGGCAGAAAGGACTCCGCAGTCGGAAGGGACTCCGCAGTCTGAAGGGATTCCGCAGACGGAAGGGACTCCGCAGTCGGCAGCGGCTCCGGGAGGTCCCGAGTCAGGCGCCACAGGTCCTTTACCTGCCGAGTCGGGGGCTCCAGACACCTCCTCTGAGTACAGGGAAACGGGGGTACCCAGTGGTACTGAGTCTCCTCAGGGGACGGGAATGGCATCACCGCCGACGGGTGGAGCGCCGCCTTCGGGACGACAGGAGAGTACCTCTGCGCCCTCCTACGCCAATAGGGCTCAGCGGCCTCCACTCCCTCGGGCTTTCGACAGCCACTTCCATCTGGATAGGCTGGAAGATAGCCTTCGGAGGAAAAGGGGGATGGAGTGCGTGTTGGCCACCCCGGGCAGACCGCCCCGCATACCGGTGCATTTGTGCGGGGGGGTAACCAATTACATAGATCCTGGCCGTTTTAAGGAAGTCAAAATTCCAGAGAGCCCCCAGTTCCACGTGGCGGTGGGGATTCACCCTAAACACGCCTCTAAGGTGGGAGACAGCGACGTGGACAGGGTGGCGAGCCTGGTCTGTGGCGGTGGCGTGACGGCCATTGGTGAGATGGGGCTGGACTTCTCGGTCCCGTCTGACCGATGGCCTGCACAGCGCAGCCTGCTACGGGCTCAGTTGCGCCTGGTGGGGCCAGGACGAGTCCTGATCCTACATCTTAGAGGAACTACCGCAGACAAAACTGGAACCATCCCCTCGCAAGAGTGTAGGAATATGTTGCTTTCCGCGGTTACGCGGCACCAGCGCATCCACCTGCACTGCTGCACGCTGGGACCGGGGGAGACCGAGGCATGGAGGAGGGCATTTCCCCATGTTTACTTTGGGTATTCTCCCATGGTGCGGTCATTCACCCCAGACCAACAGGCTGCATTGAGGCGGGTCCCTCGAGACCGAATTCTGCTTGAGACAGACTCTCCCCATTTTGCGCCGGAGGGGGTCCGGGTCAATACCCCGGCATATATTGGGGAGGTGGCGGAGATGGTGGCTGAGGCGCGGCAGGAGACCGTGCACGATGTTCTTGAGCTCACCGCCCGCAATGGTCTGTTCTTATATGGGCGACGGTAGGCTACTGCCTGCCGGGCGGGGTGTGCAGGGGGGTGATGACAATGTCCCCTGCATTTTTCAATAGGGCGTCGGGTGGCTGACCCCTGTTACCCCGCGCGGGGTGTTACCGTACACCCTGCAGGGGGCGTCACTGACGCCATCAGTGGCATCCTCTAGGGAACGGATCCCTTAATGCCGCGCGCAGCATTATTAGACCCAGGGCGGACCTGGAAGACTATCGGTTTATCCTGGGTGAAGTGCCATTGGAGTCAGGGGGTATAAATCACATTGATTTAAGGCCTCGGTACCTTGCCGGCTTGCAATGCGCCTGGGAGTTTTCTTTTGGCATTTATTATTTTGGTTGAGTTGCCTTGTCCATTTTTATACTAAAAAGGGATAAGGGGACTGGCGACATAATTTTTATACTTTTTCTGTTAATTGTTATGGTTAAGGTGTTTTAGGTTTTTAGTATTTGGGTTTTTCCCAGTTTTTGAAGTTTTACTTAGTTTTTCTTCTTGTAGTTTGGCCTGTTATTTATGTTTAATATTCAGGCCTTTGTCACGAATTGTGACGCAGGGGGATTTTGGGGATTGATTTGGGATTGATTTGGGTTGGGCTCTCCCGGGGACTAATTTTTTAAAACGGGGGGGAATGTAGTAGGCCATGAATATAATATGTGACACTAGCAGACGACAGAGCAGAGCAGCCAGAGTTAGCAGACGACGGGTGCCGCCCTCACCATTAGAGGGCGGCACTGCACTTCTGGAGCACAGCTGAGCTG
Organism: Strongylocentrotus droebachiensis; assembly: GCA_035222895.1. Classification (NCBI taxonomy): domain Eukaryota; kingdom Metazoa; phylum Echinodermata; class Echinoidea; order Camarodonta; family Strongylocentrotidae; genus Strongylocentrotus; species Strongylocentrotus droebachiensis. The sequence goes on along the minus strand of JAVYIG010000578.1, from coordinate 252,472 downwards.
ACTACACACCGATCCTCTCGTGCGACGAGTACATAATACGTGTGCGGCGGGAGGATTCCATCTCTTCAGCACAGACAAGTCAACCAATATCAAGCACCTACTCAGGACCTGGAGGACGTATTTCCCTCAAGGCCAATTAGGTGAGTGAGCTATGGTTGATTTTACCAAGTAGGCGTACAGCCTACTTTACTAGTTAGACTCTATACAAATATTGTCGCCTGAATTCCTAAGGGGAAATGGTGTACATCTTTCTAAAATATAGTATTATTAAGTCAACCCCAAGGTCCTTCGTTACATGACTAGACCTAGACTAGACCCTAGTCTAGATCTAATTTAAGTTTATTAAAAAATTACCTAGATCTAGGGTTTACTAAATGTTTACAACCCTTCGCCTCGGAGTGCACACTAATTACCGGCAATGTCAAGGTGAAGTGTGAAAAAAGAATAGGCCCTAGACTATTGCTTGTTTGTTTACTATATTTTTGCTAAGGAATGTAATGTTTTAATACAACAAAACTTCAAAAACATGTGAAAGTGTAAGGGGAAAGTCACTTCAGTCACCTTCACCCTTCTCGTTAAACTAGGGGGTCTAGATCTAGATCTAGGGTCTAACGTTAGATCTAGACTATTTCTATGCTCCCTTTGCACTTTGTCGCCCGGTCATGAAGATAAATCGCCGCCCCTGGTTGGTACGGTACCAGTACCACTAGACCTACCACTTCTTATTTACAATTTTGATGACACTTGTGGGCAAGTTTATGTTTTTTTTCGGAACGGACGCAAAAGACTGCAAAATTTGCCGATCTTTTGTCAATATTTTACTAATTTCACCTCCAATTCCATACAAAATTCCGTCTCTCGGTAATGTTAGGTTTCTCTTTCCATTTGGCATTAGATCTAGACTAGATCTAAGTTAGACTCTAGATCTAGATCTAGAGAATCTAGATCTAGTGATATCACTTTAGGCCTAGTCTAGGCCTATCAGACTTTCGTAATCTTACCGATTTGTTGAGATAGCGAACTATGGTCACACCACCATCAATAATATATAATAATTAATAACCCCCAATGGCCCATCAATTAAGATCTAGACCTAGGGTCTAGTAGTAGTAGTACTAGAGCTAGATCTACCTAGTAGACCTTAATCTAGTAGGCCTAGACTAGTAGTAGTACTAGATATAGGTCAAGTAGACTACTATACTAGTGTAGTCTAGTAGATCTACTAGTAGTAGTACTAGAATCTAGTACCTACCCCGAATTCAAGTACGTTAGTTGTTTAGTCTTGACAAACAGGTCCACCAAGGCTTCTTCGTCTCTGCCCCTTACCCCGGACACATGCAGCCGTTGTTGGTTTTCGGTTTGGTCTTCAAATAGAAGACTAAGCCCTACAATTGTCTCTCCTGATTCGATTTTCCTGTCTGTGGTGAGTGATGTCAAGGCGTGTAGTCTGATATGAACAAAGAACTGTTCATCCATAGACCTAGCCCTAGTCTGATTCTTAGGCCTGGATGCGGTGGTGATCTGGAAAGTGTTGCTCGTCTCTGCAACATCGATAGAGACATCGATATCTCTCACTCCGGGTATCGTTGAGAGCACTCCTTCGTAGCTTTGTGACGTCACTCTCTCAGCCGATAGCTTTGTGACTGATAGAAGGTCCGGAGGAGATGGAGGGAAACTGGGAGACGAATCTGAGATGATGAGAGTATCTAACATCAAAAAGGCTTTGAGGCAGTTCCATAGTCCACTCGTCACGTCGGTAGTTAGAGTAGATCCCTCGAACTTTACTGTCCTAACCTGGTGTTCAGACAGAGAGAGAGAGGCGGGGGGGGGGGGCGGTGAAGAGAAAGAGAGATAGAAACAAATAGTCAGAACAGTTGATGAAAATATCTATTTCATGTCTCGTCCATAATCCGGCCTGTTCTTATATTCATCTCTATACTATTTTCTGCACTTACTTCGAGCCGTCCAAGATGGCGTTATTAGCAAACTAATAAACCCTGCCTTTTCGCCGGGGGTAGAAGTCCAAATATCACGTCATATACGGCTTGCAGGTAGAGGGGGGGGGGGGGGGGTTATTTACAATGAGATCGGCTAGATTCTGAACTATCTAATGTCTTGTTTTAGTGGTAATCATTAAAGCAAACGATATTGCAGCCTGACCCTATCTGAAAATATTATTCGCTTAAGTAATGAAAGCTCCCTTCCCTACTCCTTGCTACTTGCTGTTATTGACTGAGTCTCATCATTTTCCATATATGAATAGGCCCTAGTATTATTTGTTTGCATTATTTTTCTCGTTTCTGGAATGCAGTACCTTGATCAAGGCCGTAATTGGGCAAGGATGGATAAATTATGATAATAAATCATACGTCTTGATCATTTTATCTTGCATTATTATTGATGAAGATGCCGTCAATTAATCAATAATATATTAAAACAATCTTACCCATTTGACTTATAGTTATAGCGGAGGGATGGAAACTTAATCAATCGTTATGAAATTATTATTGTAAACACATTTTGTCAAATGAAAATGTGCATACCTGACGTTTAAGTTGCTTTGGAAGATGTTGCATCCCAACGACGGTGTAGACAGTCGGTGACTTCAGAACAATACTCTCTGCATTCACACATCTTTGAACCAACGAAGACACGTTTCCTCCAGTACCCTTGGTCTCTGATGAGCAGTCAAGGAGAATGCGATATCGCTCGCTCTCATCCAAAAAGCGGTTGGAAAGAAGCGCCTCCATTATCCGTATGCAAAGGCTGTTATCTGTGCCAGCAGCGAATCGGATGAGATTCTCATAGTCACCGATGTTTGCTTTGATGTTGTTTAGCAGTCTGTCCAACTTAGAAATCCTCAGTCGTAGCATATACTTCTTCGTATTAGCAGCAAGATATTTCCCAGCCGAGTGTTCCTGAGCGAGTTTGTGATAAAATTCAATGGTCGTGGAAGTTATCTTTTGGGATCGTGGGAGTCTTGTCTCTGGAATTGTCGTCTTGGATAATATCCCAAGCTCACATGCCCTCTCAAGGATCGCAGGATCTCTTCGGAAATCGTAGGGCGTAAAAACAATTGTTTTAGAGTCGTCGATTAGACCAGCTAGAGCAACCTCACCCAGTTTACAAATGATATTGATTAGTTCTTCCTCTGTTATTTCGTCTTTTGATTTGGATCGGGCATTGGCATGTTGCATCAGAAATACATTCACGCTGTCTATTAAATCTGTTTGAGTTGCATTTTCAGTGTTCAAAAGCCCCTCGCTCCATACATGACAGACCATGAGACAAAATAGGGGTGTCTTGACAAGTTCATCAATAAGTGGTTGTTCATCAAGGTAAACCTCCAGATCACGCCCTCTATCAGGAATCGAAGTCGAAGCAAAGAACTTGTTGATGTACTCTCGTGAGCTCTCTCGCGAGAATCCTTCGATCCACATCCTTGTGTATACCCTTGGAAGTTGCGCTTGATTAAAGAAGTACTCTAGATGAGGGCGTGTTGTTACAAGGACTCGACACTCTGGAAATTCCTCCCAGCGAATGACCCTGACAATATTGCTCTCTGAGCTTCGCTTTGAAGAAGAAATACCCGCATACTCATCTAGTCCGTCTAGTATGATGTGACAGATTCCCTGATTCTTTCTAATGAAATTCTCCAGACCCTCTGGTGTGAGATCATCAACATCACTCAATAGTTGGGATTTGATGGCTTCTCCGATCGATGTAAGCTGACTTGTATTTCGGAATTTCACAACAAACAGAAGTGGCAGGTGTTCTAATGCTGACCCCTTTTCTCTGTGAACCCAGTCGTAAGCCATCTTAGCAACAGCCGTGGTCTTCCCTCGTCCAGCGGGGGCCGAAATGAGGATTCGAGCTGGCAGTCTGCCGTTTACTTTCGTTGAAAATATGTCAGCAACAGAACCCTGGAGTATTTCCTTCTTGTTCGTTTCTTTTCCATGAGCGTCCTTCTGCACCATTGTGACAACCGTGTGCATATCTTCAAACTCAGCAAAGTCAGTTTGGTCCCACGGAGTCATTTGAATTTTGCACAATTGATTTCGGTACTTGTTTTCCAACTTTTCACGACATTCCTGAACAGTCAAGGATTCCGAGATCTTCTCACTGTAAATATCTGAAAGATACAAGCAAATAAGACTAAAGGTCTTATCGCACTCCCACATACTCAGCCCTTCCTACTCCGACCCAAGGGTTCCGTAATTTGTTCCTTGTTCAAATACATTAAGTTCAATTGTTTCAACGTTTTTTCACCTTCCCCATGAAGTTGCTCTGACACACAGCAGACTAAAATAGAGAAACAGATTGGTAAAAGTTTGAAAGGAATCGGACAAACAATAAAAGCTTTTTTTTTTTTTTTTTAAATCACTATACATACATAACGTAAGGGAATTTCAAACTGGCCGAATCAGCAATGTTACTGTGATGTATAGTGGAGGACAACTCTCCCATTTGTTCCAACACACGGAATTACACACGGATCTTCCCGTTTCTAAAGGATATATTATGTGCTATCCTTAGTACATTTTGAGTAGTGCCCGAAGGGAGAAGGTGCGGTTCTTTCACACCCCCCTGCCAACTACCAGCGAGGCAATGACCCCCCAAGGATAATACCCCGAAAATTACCCTCTAGGACAACCGCCCCCCAGAGGACTATTCCTCCCGGAAAATTACCCCATATGACAAATACCCTCCGGAAATTACCCTCTATAGGATACCCCCCCCTCCTGTGTGTGTGTGTGGGATTCATGATTGTTTTTTGTAATCGTCTGAGGGGGTAATTGTTCTTGGGGGTAATTGTCCTAGAGGGAATTTTCCGGGGGGGGGGGGGGAGTTGTCATCGGGGGGTGGCTATCCTTAGGGGTAAATTTGGGGGTGATTTTTCTCGGGAAAGCCTAATATGTATCAATATTATTTCTTCTTTTTTCTTTTCATTTATAAATTGTATATCTTCTTCTTTTTGGGGTAATATGTATTTTCTCTTTGCTAACAATTATTTTTAAAGTCTTTTTAATGGTGTCTTCTTTTTTATACGGAAATGCTCAAGGCAGTTTTCTTATCATCGTTTAAAAACAATTTTGAATTCATGATCTGTTAAAGTATTAATTTGTTTTAAACACACGAAGAAATCAAAAGTGTTTTGAATTGATGCAAAACTCATATCATTGCGAAGGGGAAGCCTTGCCGATCAAATACAACAACTCTTCTCTTAAAAATATGTTTGGGGCCCGCAGTAATCAACTCTCAAAATTGTTAGTTTTGAGATCCAGATTTTCTGCCTTCAGCGGTCCTTTGTAGAGTGTCAATATTTGTGACGTCACATACGGGACACGGCTGGCTAGCTGCATACTGCTACACGGCACTGAGCTGTTCGTCCAGTGTGTGACGTCACAATTCAGAGCTCGCTACGCTTGTGTGTTTGACTTACGTTCAGGGGCGTTCGGGGGGTCTAAGGAGGGTCTTGAAAAATTGCATTTTACGCCTTTCCATGATATCTATATGATTTCTCAGCAAATTGTTCGTATTTTTCAAGAGAAAATATTTCCATTCATATGCAATTTGTTCTAATTATGAGTTGTTAGTGAATTTTCTTTGTGTAGCTCCTTTAAAGCCAATCACAAACAAGTGCAAAATGTTTAATAGCGTAAATGGAGAAAAAAATGAAACTCTTTCTACAGAAGTCTGACAGAAATCAGACAAGTCATTTGAATATTCCTTTCTCTTCAAAATAACCTATGGACTATGAATAAGTTCTCGTCTAGATGGCATATTCTTTTATTAGCCCCTCCCCCTTTCCACGAAGAAGAATCGCTGTATTAATGCAATCATACCTGAGCTACTTTGCGATGGAGTCTCTTCTTGATCGTGTGGGTCCTGCAGCTGCTTTGGAAGATATTCACCTACAGGAAATTTACATATAGTCATTTATAATGTTATTTATTTATCCATGGCTCGAGAGGATCAAACATCAAAACATATTTTATATTTAGATACGAATGATACTTAAATTTCAGAAATCAAACAATACAAATAAATACAACTAGACTGCTAGACTGATCAAGTTTACTTTGAATATCATAAACAATCATAAATTATAGATATAGTTTATTCGGTTAAATTTAAGTTATTGTTTACCTTTGGACAATTTCTCTCCCAATCCACCAAGCTCCACATCATGAAGCTTCCTCACCAGGATCGATCGTGATCGACTTGAGTCTGCTTGTTTAGTATTCCACTTGATCAGGATATCATTCATAGCCTCATTGTAATCTTTTAGATGAGTTGAGAGAATTGATTGATTCCGATTATGTGAGTACCCCAGGGCGATGCACAGTTCTGAGTAACTCGTATGAGGTATGTCTCTGGAAAGATGAACCATCTCGACTTCATGTAAATATGTTAAAGGCTCCATTGTTCTATGAAGGGAATAAAGTAAATGCCATACAGGGGTCAACCTGGTGATTAAATAAAACCAAGGAGTTGCTAGCCGATGAAACATGTGTTAAACAGGTACTTATCAAAAGGTCATAATCATTTCAAGAAAATGACATTTTTCAAAAAAATTGTTTACATAAATTAGTTATCCGAAAGTTACTCGAGATACTTAGAAATAGATTTTTCCGTTGACCTCACTAGAAATGGTCGATCACAATTATTTTGGGAAAAAAACAGACTTAAAACGCAAAATTTGTTCATGGTGTAAACTGTAAAGGGTCTTAACTCCTACAGGGAAAATAATTGTAGTTGAAATACTTTGTTGGTGCCAAAACTAAATTGTTTATTGCTTTCACTACAAGAACCAAACTTTCAAATTATGAAAGACATCAACCTTTCGTTTTATGCAACTATATATTTGGTAGCAAATCTGACAAAATCAGTAGAGAACAAATGTGTCAACTATACAATAAAGGCGGGGTTTAAACGATTTACATTTGTTCATGCATAATCCCTCAAGATATAATGGATTAGAAGATGTAAATGATTCCCAGGTGCAAAGTTATATTTGTCACAAGTTTCATTCATTCTTTTGCCAGAATTATTCTTTTCACTTGTATATGGGTTTTGTTTACCTAAACGCTTTGGCAAACTTGAAGCCTTTTTTGGATTGAATTTCTTATTGATGACATTGCATGTTAACCTCTATGGAATAGGGACTTTTAGATTCACACGACGAGAACGTGGACCGCCACGTGTGACATCCTTTTAAGGTAATGTGACGTCGTTTTAAGGCACTGCCGGGCACGGCCCAGTGCCTTATTACAATGTCACACGCGGCAGTCCACGCTCTCGTCTAAAAGTCCCTAATAACTCCCGTGTCAAAGCAAACGATTAAGTAGTATATTTTAGGCCTTGGACAGGCACGGCGGAGCACCCCAATTTGCATATCATTAGCGGCCCGTTCTATTTGAATAACCAACGGACATCTGCGTGAATCCGAACATGTGTGTGCTAGAATGTCAAATCTTAAAATTTGCGTTGCGCCTTTATTACTGCCAATATCGCTATGAAACTTTCCATACTAACTAAAATTATTATGAATTTGATGTCAGTGAAATAAATACGAAATTCCATGGAATAAAACTTAAGATATTAATGTGTTTTGAGCTTCGCCCCTCGAAAAACACGACGTCTACTTTTTAAGTTCATGACCCTATCAAGCAATGCACGAAGAAGAGACTTGGTATGAATATTCATTAGGGTTGAATCCATACATGGGCGAAATTTTCGCTTCTCCGCTGGATTTTTTTTGGTTATAACGTTCTTTTTCATGGGGCTTCATTTTTAAAAGTTGTAGTCAGCGAACTCATTGAACATGACGTCATCGATCTCAGCGATGTACTGCGCATGCGTCTTAGGCCCGGTGCAGGCCAGATCGAAACAGCTGAGCCATTAGCGTGCACGTGTGCAGTCGGCTGGCAAGACATGTATAGCCAACGCACACGCGAGGTTCAGACATGACACACATTTGAATGTATGGGACTGGTCAAACAATTTTGCGACAACGAAGGATTATTTTTGTTCGATGAGATTCGGACATTGGGGTATGTTTTTCTCTGATACGACCCTATCAAGCAACTATGAAAAGAGACATTTCACAAGGATTGAGATTATTAAATGTTCTTTCTGTTCATACGAGGCAATTCTTTCTCGCTCTAAAAGAAATGGTGAATTTTACGGTGATTTTGTATCTCATTTTTTTCGTTTTTGTTCGTCAAAACTATCCCTTAAATTTCACATTTTCTGTGCATCAATAACTCTTTTTATACACATGAGTGTCTTGCAAATTTATTAAATACTCGATTTAGTAGCTTTGATTGGTGATATTCATCACATTAATGAAGAATTTGTCTTCGAAATTTGTTTACTTTTTTTCGCATCGATCGGTACACAATTGTTGATTTTATGCAAATGATGTTTACTGGACGAGAGTCGATCGCACGGTAATTGGGGTGCTCCACTGTGCCTGTGGACAGGGGCGGCGATGGTTTTTCAGAGTGCGGGTGCACCAACAAAAAGAACTCTTCTGGAGAAAAATTAGTTAGATAATCACCAATCATGATACGATGATTTTGAGCACAATCTCATAATGACAGATTTAATAAGAGCTTTTAATTTTATAATTTAGATGATAATATACTTTAAATGCAAACAAACGTAGCAGGCGAGTTTGGGAGAAATTTGAGGGAAGAAATTGCTTTCAGTCGCTTTAGATTAGAGTCACACGTTAGGGCGGCTATGATTTCTCCATTGTTTCTGGGTTAGATGAGGGGTTATGAATGGTTATAAAAAAACATCTTGTCATAGCACGTATACATTATGCACACTTTGTAAGTAGCAATGTGATATAAAGGATACAAACGGGTACTTTAATAATCAGAATAATTAAATTTAAAAAAAAACGAATCTCGTTCGGGGTGTCTTAGGCGCCTTGGATCAATTCGAGTGGCTGTAATCACGCGTGCTTCCTGCAACGCGGCCTAGTTTACGTAAAAGCCGCAATCGTCCAAATCCCTCTATTCAAAAGACGCGGGAATCCCGCATAAAGAACGCTTCCTTCCCAACGACTCCACCACAGAGCGCGACCTACTTATAGTTTTTTTTTTTTTTTAAAGCTTTTTTGCCTTTATTCAGATCTTCATAATTATACAAAATGATGAATAGGAACACAATTGTTCTTACAGTATAAACACACATGTAGTACATTGTCTCATACATTATAAACACAGACATATTTAAGAAATATTTTCCATAAGTATCCAAACTAATATAGTATACATTCAAAAGTGTACAGAATGTGCTCCAGTTCCTTTAAAAAAGGAAAAGGTGACGGTAATACTTGGATACAACATTATAAAAAGGAACAATTTTTACAACATAATATGCAAATTAATTAGTTCAATATAAATTAAGCAATCTGAACAAAGATTTTCTTTTATAAACAAAAAGTATAAGGTGAAGGTGCTGCTTCATAAACCATGATGACAAATTTATTATATTTACATATACTGATATTGTGCATTTTTTATTATAACTATATAAGGGTCTTTTATCAGTGGAGGTCTGTGACTATACCGTTATTTAAAAAAAATATATAAATATGAAATATAAAAAAACTAAGCAAACACGATAGCAGATAAATGTCCGGATCGATGGGAAAGTGAGTGAGTGAACAGGAAACAGGAATTACAATATATATACAATCAGTTCCCCTGCCTTAAGGGGTAAAATTTTCCCATTTTTGATAATGTATTGGCAGTTTGTCCTTTAATTTTGCTTTTTGATGTTCAACTTTTTTTGAGTTCTCTACAGCCTTACATATTTCTTTACTAGTTGGGAACTTTCCATTTTTACGATTACTGTAAATCATATATTTGACCATAATCAATACATGATTTAACAATATATTATCTTTCATATTTTTTCTGAAACCAAGCAACACATCAATCCATTGCATATTAAGAAACTGAAACATCTTTAAACTGTTTCCCATCTCATTCCATATTCTGGTCCCTTCAGAACATTCAAAGAAGATATGACGATAGGTTTCTACTTCTTTTCTACAAAAGGAACATAAATTTGACTGTGTTAATCCAAAAAGATACAATTTATCATTACAAAATATGATGTTATGTAAAAGTTTATACTGAAATTCCCTTAACTTCCCATCTAGAGTGGAAAATCTGGGGATTGAGAAACATGTTGTAGTTTCCGACTTATCTAAATTTAAAGCTATTACCTCTGGATGTTTAAAAGAAAATGCATCTTGTATTATAGCAATAAAAATGTTATAGAGCATTTTGGAAGAGACAGACTCAAAAGAATACACTGTTTTGTTAATGATAAAGTTAATGTTGGAAAGATCAACAGTGTCATTTAGAGTATCATCTCTCCCTCTGCAAATTCTCTTAATCTTCCAGGCAGCTGGCAATTTGGTGTATAGATCATTAAGCAAAAACAGATCGTCTACATTAAGACCTTTCCTAATGAAATAGTCCCCTGATCTCATATAACCTTCTGCGTCCGTCAAATGTTTAACTTGAAAAATGTTCACATGAAATAATTTTGCATTAAAAGGAATTATCCTACCTTCAATAAAAGTATTGTTAAAGATAATTTGATTTTCATTATGTGTTTCTTTTACAATATATTCCTTCTCCTTTAGATAATTCCAGATGTTCAAAAAATCCAAGTATAGATTGGGTGCCTTAATATTGATTGTTTTGGGATTATAATTGCAAAAAAATATTAACTTTCCTCCTACCGTTCTGAATATATATTCGAAAAATTGTTTCCATTTCATGTCATTATTGCCACCAAGCAGTTTCTTAATCCACACTACACGCTGTGCATAGATCATGTACTTGAAATTCAACATTTTCAAACCCCCTTTATCATAGTTCAAATATAAAATATTCCTTTTTATCTTATCATGTCCGTTCCATATAAAATTGAAACATATCTTTTCAACTTCTTTGAAAACACTTGGTGGTACCGACATTATAGAAGACACATATAGTAATTTAGAGATTGCAAAAACTTTAACCAATTGAATTTTCCCAAAAAGTGTTAAATCCCGTTGCTTCCACCACCCTAACAATCTTTTTATTTTGCTCAATATTTCCTTATAATTCATTTCTTCTTTAACATTAATATCCAAAGAGAAATATATTCCAAGAACTTTTACCAGAGAAACCATCTTACCCAATGTTATACCGGTCAAATTTTCATTACTGTGACTAGAAGAACCAAGCTTCATAATTTGTGTTTTGTCCCTATTAATTTTTAATCCAGATACGTGAGAGAAGGAATCCAATATTTTTTCTAAGATTTTCATATCTTCTGTGTCTTTCAAAAAAATTGAACAGTCGTCCGCATACATTACTATCTTCGTCTGTATATTGCCTATCAAAATACCTTTTAATTTTTGTTCATTGCGAATAACCACTGCTAATGTTTCTATGATTAACAAGAATAAATATGGACTTAAGGGATCTCCTTGTCTTAATCCCCTGCCTATTTCAAAATAGCCTGTGGAAAAGCCCCCATTCATGACACAACTAACTACATTTTTATACAATACTTCTATCCATCTACAAAAATATGGGCCGAAACCATATTTTTTCAGTAAGAAATTCATATATGAGTGTGAGACAGTGTCAAAAGCTTTCTCGAAATCAACTGTTACTAGAAAACCCTGTACCTTGTATACCTGTGTGTAAAATATGACATCGTCAATAATTCTCACCGCTTCTCCTATATTCCTACCAGGCAAAAAACCAACTTGATCTACATGTATCACCTCTTCCAATACATTCTTTATTTTTTCCGCCAACACTTTAGACAAAAGTTTATAATCCACATTAAGGAGGGTAATTGGTCTGTAATTGCGAATATATAAAGGGTTTTTACCTTCTTTTTTTATTACCGTTATTACACCCTGTTTCTGTGTGGTGGACAATTCACCCTTCTCAAAGGAGGCATTGAAGGAGTCCAAAACAAGGTTCCCTATATCAGGCCAAAAAATGCGATAAAATTCCACTGACAAACCGTCATTCCCAGGCGATTTGTTTAAAGACATTTTATTTAACATTGAAGTACATTCCCCAAATGTAATTTTCTCATCACACGACTTCTTACTAGCTTCACTTATATTTAAGTGAGACATGTTAAAAAAGAGATCATCTGTCCTATCCATCTTTTCATTTTCTGAGTATAGGTTATGATAAAAATGTTTAATTTCTTTTAAAATTTGTTTTGGATCAGATGTTTCTTCATTCCTACCATCTAATTGTAATTTGTCTATAAATGTTTTTTTCTGATTGGATGCCAACAGTTGTTTAAAATAATTTTCATTGATTTCACTTTCTTCAAACCATTTTGCACGCGATCTAACTTTTAACCCGACTACTTTCTGATCATATAACACTTTGAGTTCCTTTCTCTTTGACTTCAAATTTTGTAAGGTATCATTATCTGGAGAAATAACCAATGAAAGTTCAAGCTTCTGAATGTCTCTCTGTAATTTGCGTAGGTTTTCCTTCGTTTCTTGTGCCCTACCTTTGGAATATTTCTTTGTTTTTTCATGAACTTTCATTTTAACGAAATCCCACAGGACTCTGGCGTCTGTAATATCTTTCTTCCCCTGATCTATGACAGATTTAATTTCTGCTCTCATATATTGAACATATTCTACATCTAAACACAGACTATTATTGAACTTCCAGTAAGATGGACCTATTTTTTGAAAAACGTTATCACCCAAAGGCAAACCTAGATGGATGGCAGAGTGATCAGGAGCTATGGAGGGTATAATATTACACTCGGCAATTTGTTTCTCCAGTTCGTTTGAAACTATCCAATAGTCTAACCTACTTTGAATTAAAGGGTTATTTTGTCTGTAAGTAAATTGAATCGTATCTAGGTTTCTTTTCCTCCATATATCCAGCATATCAAACCTTCCAAGGAAATCCTCGAATTCTAAATTAAACTTGTGACCTCTGATACTCCCTTTACTTGAAATATCCAATTCAAAATTCCGAATCATATTAAAGTCGCCACCAATTATCATAAGGGATTTGTTTAAATTGAATTTATTTAAGCGAACAATTAAATAATTTAAAAAATCTATTTGTTCCTGCTTTTTTTCTCGAACTGGAAAATAAACATTACAAATAATGTATCTTATGTTTTGTACCTCAATTTCTAAAATAATGTACCTCCCGTCTGAATCACACTCACTTCTCAATACCTTCAACTTCAGTTTTTGTGAAATCAGAATACAAACTCCTCGACTGTGGTTGCTCCCGTGACTAAAAAAACACTCCCCACTCCATTCCCTCTCCCATCGATCCTCAACATCGTTTGTACTAAAAGTTTCCTGAAAAAAATTATATCTCCTCTCTGTCTACTCCACTTTACTATAGCGTTCCTTTTGGTAACTTCTCTAAGACCCTTAACATTCAATGAAACAAAATTCAACAGATCGTTCTTCCTATCCATCATGCATTATTACATTTCCTAATATACGTGTATATACGATCAATACCTCATTTGTCCTTAGATCATTAAATTGAACATTAAATATCGACAAGTGTACCAATAGCATTTTTGCACCTTTCACCTTAACATAAAAAGACACAGCACTAATACAAAGACAAAACATCACAACACACACACACAAACAAAAACTAACCAAAAACACACACAGACACGGACGCATCATAGCGCACCGAAAGGAACCGAGGGCCCGCCGCAAGAAGCCAAACCCCCTTTTCCGGACCATTTTTAGTAACTTTTTGTTAACTTGCTGTACTCCATCCCCTTACTCTATAAAGTCCATACTACTTCTAACATATTCTCTCTATATATTTAGGTTCTAATAAATAAATTTCAATGGGTAGCTTATAAGTATCCAGAAACAAAACAAGTCGTATGGACAATAACAGTTTTCTTGTAAAAAAAAAAAAAAAAAAAAAAAAAAAAAAAAAAGGAAAAAAAGAAAGAAAAAAGAAAAAAAAGAAAGAAAAAGAGGACGACTGCTAATAAAAGTCTTCTTCTAAAATATGGAGACCTTTACCATAACAATTACTTTTTTAAAAATAATTTCACAGTCATACAATTCTCTATAGTACAACTTTCTTAAGTACGTAGAAATTGTAAATTAACAATAACATGAATATCAATTAAGAGCGCAATGAACCATATTCCAGACAATATCATATGAGAAAATTTGGACACTATTTATTTCTTTATGACCACGTTTTGATCTATTTCATTCAGAAGTATGAAAATAAATCATTAGATTGACCTAAATACATACTTTATTTCCTCTAACTAAACATTATAAGAAGTGGTCATAAATTAGGTATGAAATAAAATCTTTCCCAACTGTCTCATTTCCAAACTGATTCATTTCACCTGTCTCGTTTCATCTTACGCAACGAGAGTCGTAATATATTTAATGTAAACAGTTTTCAAAAACATTTCATATACTGTACAATTTATGTACTTTTACATGAGGTTAAAATCATTGAGTTTACATCTTGAAATAAATGAACTCATAATGTATATTAAAACCAGAGAGTGTTCAAACAATATTGACATCATCTCTAAAAAGTTCACTTGTATATTTTTCAAGTGGCATCAGTTCGTACATATCTATCCCCAAAAGAGAGCGAGAAAAAACAAAAAACAAAAAACAAAAGAAGAAAAAAAAAAAAAAAAAAAAAAAAAAAACTCCTAGATCTAGTACAGTTCAGCCCAAACTTCCAACACAATCTTGACGACCTAAATTCATCACCTCAGTCCTTATCGGTATCTTGGCAGGCACACCATAATAACTTGAAACGTTGGAAAAGCACAGTGAGTCATTCATTGATTTCCCTTCGTTATTGAACTGTGCGGTATAAAATTATAGATCTCAAACAGCTCGTTTACAACTCATTTAGGCGAAGGCGGCATCAGTTTATGTCCGTTTATATACGCGTTTCATCCAATCACAGCACGCCATGGCGAATTAAAGTTGCCCTTTTCCCTGCATTCCAACTGCAAACTTGTACCGATCAGCTTGATGCGCGTAGATTTGTTTTCATTTTTCCTCATTTGGTACGCTTGTTGCTCCAACATGAATCTCTTTCTTTTGAGAGGTGCAGGTAGGTCCGTTACGAAACGGGTAGCAGGTCTGGCAGCAGCTTGACCTTCAAGGGTCACTGGACGCATTCGTGCTCTTTGTTGATATGCATTCAAAACCGAATCTCTGTCCATCATAGCTAGAAACCGCACAATGATTGGGTCATGACCAGTTTGACCACGCCCGGCGTTCCGCTCATTCCCCTGCGTTACTATGCGACGTGGCAGTCGGTGGGCATTTGCAAAGAAGATTTTCTCAACCTCCTCCTTTGAGAATCCCAATTCTTCGATAACGTTTCTCACCACTTGAACTACCTTCTCATCCTTCTTTTTTTCAAATCCGTATATAACTGAAACCAGTTGACCGCCCTCTAGAGGCCTGGTCTGCCATGTGCTTTTAACTCTCAAACTATGTAGGGGCCGCGGAACGATGTGGCTGGGGCTTTTTTTAGTAGACACGTTTCATAAAAGCTCCGAAAAAGGGGTTTATAGATGGTTCGCATGCTCAGACCCCCCCCCCCCTTACTCTCAAAAACGCTCCGCGGCCCCTGCTATGTAGGGTCAGAATTAGAATTCCCTTCCCCCAAAGGGATAACTTATTAAGAAAAAAATATTTATCACACATTTATACAAGTCATACATTAATTGCTTTTTCTTCCTTTTATATGTTTCGCTTTGTTGTAGCTTCATTTTTCACGTTTTCGTTTCCAAACTTTATTAATTTTTGTTGGGTTATCTTAAACAATATGTGACTTCTGGAATACTTATAAACATATGGGCCATACGCTTGACTAATCATTAAAAGATTGTTTAATAGTTATGAAAGAATGGCGCAAAATATGAGCTTTTTGAATGAAAGCGCCGTAAAAAAACACCAGTAACAACAGCTTCAAAAAATACAAAAGGGGGGATATTATAGTATTAATGACTGCTTTGAGAGAAATAGTTGTTTTTATAAGCTCAAGGGAAGGTTAGAATTGTGCTATTACCCGAGGCGTGCCGAGGGGAATAGCCCAATTGTAACCTTCCCGAGAGCGTATAAAAACAACTATTTCTCGAATATTAAAGCAGTCATTAATACTTTTATATGCCGAAAAAAAATAGACTAAAAAATAAAAAATAAAAAATACTTTTTTTTTTTGTCGAAGGTGAGAGTCGAACTCTTGCGTACAATGAGTGATGCATCTTAAACCAACGCCTTACACCACTCGGCCATGGCGCGCTGTTAAATGTTCGGCAGTTTTGTACAATATATACATTAAAATGGATTGAAACCGGCTTCGGCGTGATGAATGCTTCGCAAAAGCACCCTTCTTTTACTTTTGCAATGCATATTGGCACGAACTTAGATCAAGATCTATCGGCAGATGTTGTTTTTTTGTTTTTGGAAGTTTATTTTCGTCTTCATGTCAACAATGCAAGATACAATTGTCGGTAAGATCGATCGAGATTCAATTGTATTGAAATTACCGACCAATTATTCGCACACATACGGTATCCTCGATCGCTCAAACCATTTTTTAACATGTAAACCTATGGGGTAACCATGGAGACTGAACTATTTTTTTAATAACCATGGTTATTAAAAATATTAAATGTTTTATGCATGGTTACCGGGAATTTTACAGGAACAGTTGAAGTTTATGAATGCAATTTCGACCAATCAGATGGCTGGATTACTTAAGTGAGGTATATAAACCCTATTGTGTCCTCCCCCCATAATTTTTTTTATTTTTTGGGGACGCGTTTTGAGGAAATTCGAGAAAAAAAAACTTGTTCTCAGTCGCTTGAAATTAGTGGTATATGTTATAAATGAGGCCATGCGAAAACTGCTGTTTCAGGGGAGGTGAGGTGTGATAAAATCACCTTATAATAGTGCTTATGATAGTTATGTCTTTGTTTAACATGAATGACATTTGGTATGATGTAAATGCAGAGATTTGAGTTTAAACCCCCTTCATATTAGTTAAATCGTTATATTCTTGAACGAACATTGATTACGAAGTAAAAGGGGCACCTGTCATACCTGAAAGGGGCATTCATTATAGATGTAAATGGGCACCTATTAGAAGGAAAAGTTGCTCTAATAAGAGCGTGAAGTGATATTTATTACAAAGGGAAAGAGGCACTTGTCAAAGTAAAAGTGGCAACTATCATAAATGAGTAGGGCACTTATCAGAGGTGAAAAGTGCCACTTGTGAGAAGGGAAAGGGGCACTTCTCAAGTAAAAGGAGCACCTATCAGATTTCGATAGGGGCACCAATTAGAACGGAAAATGACAAGTATAAGTAAGGGAAAGGGCATTATCAAAGTAAAAGACATTCAGAGGTGAAAAGGGGCAATTCTCAGACCTGAAAATGGGCCATCATCAGAGTTGGAAACGGGTACTAATACGAACGGGAAATGGGAAAGTATTACAAAGGAAAAGGGGGCAATTGTCGTGGCAAAAGGGCACATGTCAGATTTAAATAAGGGCACTTATCATAGGCAAATAGGGCCGCTTATGAGAAGGGGGAAGTGTAAATATGATCATGCAAAACAAATGTTAATCCTCCAGCACCAACTAACCAAGCAAAACTTGGAAAACATGCAAATAAGGGTATACTTGAAGACAATAATTTATAACAAATTACCTGTTGTTAAGACATTTAATTTAAAAGATCGAAAAACTAGACCCGAGGGATAATAATAGTATTCTAGGGCCCTCAAGGAGTGAACATTTTTAACACTATTGACGCTACCGTGTGTGAATATTATTTCATCATCATTATGCTAAATGATGCAAACACCCATGTTAAAATAATAACAGTTTTGGCCTTTTAAATACTCCTGCAAATATATGTGATAATTGCCACATACGGAAACATGTACAGTGTTTTCAACTCAAAATGCGCATCCTGTACAAAAAAATCCTTTAGGGTAACATGAAATGACGTTAAATCACATTATCTGTGAATTTCTTTTCTGTTCGTGGCTCACTAACATATATCATACGTCTAATCAAGAGCATTCGTAAGAGCGCCTTACGGACGGAGATTCGTATGGCCTTCGTACGACGACGCCTGGCGTTCGTAATATGCTCATAAGGTGTACGTCAACAATTAATGCAATTTGTGCAGCGTTTTTTGCAACCAGACAGAATATACAAACAAATCGTGAGATCTTCTTACGAAAGACTTGATAATACCGTCAGTCACACGTACGACCATCTTGCGAGAACAAAATCTCGTAAGATGGCCGTAAGTCTGACGTAAGAAGAACCCAATTATGCATTCTTACGGGTATGCAGCTCTTTATGTAGGTAACCCCTTTTAATTAGCTCAGGGAAAATCCACCTCCCCTGCCTTGCATAGATGGCATTGGAAGGTGTAGCGAGCCTCCATTGTAGCTATACTTTGAATTTATTCTTATTAGCAAGCTAAGAAACACTGAAATGATGAGACAAACCAACAAAAACGGATACCGGCCCGGTTGTCGCCCGGGTGAACAAGAACCGCGTCCCCCAGTGACAAACCAGGCTGAGGTAGGAAAATTGAATACTGGTTTCAAATCCAAATCTAGACGTAAAATCATAGATTGCAAAGCAGCAACTCTAATATCGAGTTTTAATGTCCGGTCTCTCAAATCAAAGGAGAAGATGGGAGAACTAACAGCACTAGCTGAAGAAAAGAGAATAGACATTCTGTGTATACAGGAACATCATATCTATCATGAAAATGTGGATATTCAGATGAAGGACATGGGCAAAGGATGGGTACTAGCCATGTCTTCAGGCACCAAGAATACAGTGAACAGCACAGTTGGAGGGGTCGGTATATTAATGAGTCCTTTTGCTTATAAGTCACTGGAACACCTTGAAAAAGTGAGTTCTCGTATACTTCTAGCCAAGTTCAGTGGAAATCCAGCTCCCACTGTTATCACCTGCTACAGTCCAACCAACTGCTCCCCAGACAATGAAGCTCTAAATTTCTATAGCTTACTGTCTGATGTAATTAAAAAGATCCCTCAGCACAACATGAAGATTATTTGTGGTGACATGAATGCCCAGGTTAGCTCTGCAGACAGCAAGGGTTTTACTTTTGGCAATAGGACTAACAGAAATGGGCAGTACTTCCTAAACATGACATATGAATGTGACCTGATTGCGTGTAACACACGCTTTCAAAAAGCCAAAGAAAAGTTGTGGACATTAACATACCCAAATAAGAGCCAGGCACAACTAGACTATATCCTAGTGAACAAAAAGTGGAGAAATAGTGTGATAGACTGTCAAGCTTACAACTCTTTTGGCCCATTGAACCCGGACCATCGAATTGTCTCCACCAAAATGCAACTAAGCTTGAGAAGCAATAAGAAGGTAAAAAACAAATCAAATCTTCCTCATGACTGGCAGCTCTTTAAATCAGATTGTAGTATTAAGGAAGCATATACAGTGGAGGTAAACAACAGATTTGAGGCATTGTATCAAGATATCGAGAACCCTACAGCGAATGAGATCTACTCTGCACTAATAGAAGCTCACGAAGGAGCAGCCACGAAATACGTACCAAAGAGAAAGGGCAAGAAGAAACGGGTGCCATGGGAAAACGAACAGATCAGGGAGAAACGGAAATGCCTTAAGGTAGCATATAATAAAAAGAATGGCGCACCAACTGCTGAACATGCAGAAACACTTGACAAAGCCAAGAAAGATCTCCAGGATGCATTATGAAGAAGAGCAGTCGAGTTACGTAGCTCAAAAATGCACTGAGGTCGAGATTGGTGTAGTCCAACAGCAGACTAGAAAAGTATGGGATATTGTAAAAGAGATCACTGGAAAGGCCTCGACCCCAGTGGATCAGCTTAGAGGTAAAACACCCCAAGAGAGACTAAACCAGTGGAAAGATCACTTTTCTAATCTTCTTGGTCAACCTCCACCAGATAACAACAACCCAGTAAGGAAGATGGTCCAAAAGACACTTCCAATTAAAACAAGCGAATTTACTATTGCAGAACTCAATGTGGCAGTTACCTCCCTTTCCAATAATAAATGCCCAGGTGTGGATGGAATCCCAGCAGAGGTATGGAAGTATGGTGCCCTTGACCAGCATCTTTTGGAAGTATGTAACAGAACACTTATCCATGGCGAAAAACCAGACTTGTGGTCTAGGAGCATAATAATCCCTGTACCCAAGAAAGGAGATATCAGTACCCCTCAAAACTACCGTGGGATAGCACTGACCCCAGTAGCTGCAAAAGTATTCAACAAAATGCTTTTGAATATAATCCGTCCTCACCTGGAACCCCTTCTCCGCAAGAACCAGAATGGATTCCGTCCAGGAAGATCTACAGTGGCGCAAATTCTAACTTTGCGAAGACTGGTGGAAGGTATTAAAGCAAAGCATCTGACAGCAGTGCTTACGTTTGTGGATTTTGATTCAAAACGTTTGTGATTTTTGAAGGCCTTTGATTCAATCAATAGAAAGAAGATGTTAGAGATCTTAAGAGCCTACGGAATACCACACACAATAGTTACTGCAGTAGGGGTGATGTACAAAGATACTACAGCTCAAGTACGGTCACCAGATGGAGAGACTGACTCCTTTACCATCTCAGCAGGAGTGCTTCAAGGAGATACCTTAGCACCATACCTGTTCATCATAGCATTGGATTATGCTCTAAGTATGGCTACTGAAGGGTTTGAGAATCTAGGCTTCACCCTACAGGAAAGGAAAAGTAGCAGATATCCTGCTGTAATGATCACGGATACCGACTTTGCTGATGATATTGCACTAATTTCAGACAATCTGGAAAAGGCACAGGAGCTCCTAGAAAAAGTAGAGTCTGCAGCAAGCCAAGTCGGTCTACAAGTAAACAGTACTAAGACAGAATTCATGTTGTACAACCTTCGTGAAGGCGATATTTGTACTGCTGACAGGACAAAGTTGAAGCAGGTCCAAAACTTTCAGTACCTTGGCTCATGGGTTGATCAGTCAAAACAAGATCTGAATATCCGAAAGGCAAAAGCCTGGACTGCTTTGAACAAGCTGACAGCCATCTGGAAATCAAACCTCGGTAGAAAACTGAAAGTCCGCTTCTTTAGGGCTACAGTGGAAACTGTTCTACTCTATGGATCAGAAGCCTGGACTTTGACAAGTACCTGGAAAAACAACTGGATGATTGCTATACAAGACTTTTGAGAGCAGCACTAAATGTAAACTGGGGGGACCATATGACCAATATAGAATTGTATAGGGACATTACACCGATCTCAGCCAGACTGAGAGACCGCCGCCTCCGTTTCAGTGGGCACTGCTGGAGGAGCAAGAGTGAAATTATTTCACAAATGCTCTTCTGGGAGCCCTCAAGGGGCAAACGCACCAGAGGGCGCCCAGCAATGACTTACATTGACCAGTTAGAAAAGGACACCTGTCTACCAAGGCAGGAGCTCCCAAAGATCATGGAGAATAGAACTGAATGGATAAAGCTTGTCAAATCAGTGCGAGTACGCTCGACCTAGTAGTAGTACGAAGAAAAAACGAAAAATTAAACTGCGATTGTACGAACTCCGTAAGAAGGACGTACGAAACTATCCCGCATCGACATATCCTTACAAACTTACCGACCTTTGTGACAGTAGCTTTACTTTCAACAAACACGTTTTCAAAATGGAATATAAAATGCGATTGCTTGTTATAATGTTTGACGCGTATATTTATTTTCATATCCTGCATCAAAAATTTGTTGGCTTTTGATTGGTTGAGAGCTCGTCACATGACCAAAAATATTTGACCTATTTTTAGAAAGTACTATATGAGAGTATTATTTTGGTTTACTATTTGGGAGTTGAAAAAAAAATGTGATTTTTTTTTTGTTGAATTGAATCAATTTTGTTTACAAATCTTAATTTAATGAAAACAAAATATTTGTAAATCTTTTTAGATAAAAATTTACATTTTTTTGTTCTAATTTGTTTTCTTCCCAAAAACGTTTTTTATTTTATTTTTTATTTTTTTAATAAATGTTTGATGCAGGATATAAAACAAATATACCATGCCTTCTATTCGAGGTACTGGTTAAACTATGGGCCTCGGTGACTCCAAAAGTACCATTTGCTTCGGGGCTGCGCGCCTCAGCAAATAGTACTATTGGAGTCACCTCTTGCACCTCTCAAGGCAGTGTATATTTGTATAATAAGAATAATCAATTTCGGTCAAAAGTGCATTTAGCACGTTTCGGAATAAGCTCTACGTGTATACATGCACAGTATATATCAGAGACAAATTAAGTTAAAATGAAATTTTGAGATGTACTCACTTAGTTGGATGTTGGATTCCAGCAAAGTTGATAATTGTGGAACCTAGTGAAGGTTGACCTGACGAAGCTAAGTAATGGGCTAACGTAGTTTTCTTTCAGCTCTCTTCATTAGTAAAAGGTTCAGTATTTCGGCAGGTTTATTGGCAACCAGTCATACAATCTTGGCTGAGATTGATGACATTAAAAAGGACTTTACCAGGCCTATTTTTACAAAGTAAAGTATGAAACGCAAAGATTTACACACACAGAAATGTTGATCAATAGTAGTCCTTTATAACGATTTCTTCTTCATGAAATGAGAATAATACAAATTGTGTCAGTGCAAGAATGTTCCTTCGCAGGTAAGATGGACGTATTTCTTCAATCTTCGGAAGACCTGTTAACCGCTCATGAAGAAGACTTATGCGGCACTGATAGTTGTTAACTTCGTTGTTCAATATACAGTCAATTGTCAACGCCCTGTAAAACATCTCCTACATGGCATTATGCAAATGGTTACTCTCCAAACAACCAATCCGATTGATTGCCGCGTTCTCTTGACCATGTATAGCCAGTTTTGCACACGGTTTTAGGTCACATGGCACCAGGGTGAAATAACTACCCTTGATGCGAATACAAACGAATAAATTATAATTGTATATGCGTCGTGGTATCAGGCGCGTACGCAAGGGGGGGGGGGGGGTGGTTGGGGGTTGGAGGTTGAACCCCCCCCTTTTTTTACATTTGGTATGTGTATGTTTTGGATGAACCCCCCTTAGCATTCTTTTTTAATAAAACAAATAATAATAATAATAATAAGGACAAAATTCGAAAAAAATAATAATTATGGTAATGGATGACCCAAAACATCTGGCCTTACCCACCCCCCCCCCCTCCCCCCAACGAATCTAATATCGATCGGGCAAATTTTCAAATTTTGGGACAAAAAAAAAGTATATATGTCCCCTTATGGCCTACTTCCCAGGTCGGAATTCCAGTTGATACCAGTTGAAACCAGTAAGGATTTCCAACTGGCATCTACTGTTTTCAACTGGTCTCAACTGGTACCATTTGATACCAGTTGATACACTTTGGAAAAATGTAAGCATAACATTAGAATACTTTTTTGCAAGATCATGGTTAGTGAATTTCCCCATATTTTCACAAAGTAGGCCTAGATCGAATACGAGGTGGGTGTTATTTCCTGTTATGTCGAACTCTCATGATCTTTCTTTCCTCATCCGGAAGAAGTCACTTCAGATGATCTAGGGGTGAACAGAGTCTACAAAAGTTCCGGAGAACTATTACAAAGGCATATTAAAACAAAAAAGAGAGAGAGAGATTGAGAGAGGGAGGGGTCAACAGAATATACAAAAGAGTCTACAAAAGTTCCAGAGAAATATTAAAAAGGTATATATAAAAACCAAGAGAGAGAGAGAGAGAGAGATTGAGAGAGGGTGGGTGGAGAGAAAAAAAGACAAAGTGACAGTGAGAGAGGGGGATATAGAGAGAGGGTCAGAAGGAGAGAGAGGGTCAGAGGGAGAGAGAGAGAGTGTGAAGAGTTATTTTGTAATACTTGGGGCTTTTAAATGTAAATGAAACTGATCATTTTCCGTCTCTTAAAACCACCTTATCTTTCATTATACCCTCTCTTATTTATCATTATAGTCTGTTGAGAGCCAGAAGGGTGTTAACTCTGTGTTGAAGTATATGAGTTAACGCCCTTCTGGCTCCAAACAGAATTACCGTACGTACTCTTTCTCTCTCTCTCTCTCTCTCTCTCTCTCTATCTATGTCTCTCTCACACTCTCTATCTCTCTTTCTCTCTTTCTCTCTATGTCTATATCACACTCTCTCTTTCTCTTTGTCTCTCTCTCACACTCCGGCTTTCTAGTGTGAAACATAATAATGAACACAACCATGGACACTTATATACGTTCATGTAAAGGCTGCCATCTGCCTGCCACCATTTACAACTCGGAATTAAATTGTATTTTGCGAGCTGTTGCTACGGACAACCAATAACATGTACATGATGAATGTAATGTAAGAAGAAAAACACAATGAACCAAAACGATGTTAATATTCATTTTAGTATATAAAGAGTATATATATTTCCAATCAATTTTGTTTACTTCCCTTTCAATGCAAGTATATTCCCCCCCCCCCCCAAAAAAAAAAAAACAACAACAACAACAAAACACACCAACAACAACAACAACAGACATGAAGTAGAAAAGTGGACAGCAATGCAAATTTAAACGGCATTTGGATATAATCGCTGAAGAAAATTGATATATAACAGCCATTATTCAAGAGCGGGAAAACAACACAAAATACATTTCAACATAGAGAAATGATATCACTTCATTAAAAACTTACTTATTTGGCGGTTCCATCCAACTTTCTCTGACTCTGAATATCGGCCTTTTATTGGAAAACCTAGATTTAAGGCCTAGTCAAAGTGTAATCAATTCTTTAATCAATTCAACTTATCAATGTTTGCACTATTTGCAACGTATGATATCTGTTATGTTATAACACAAAGCTTCCGTGTGCTATTTATCATTACATTAATTAGCATTGGTTCAGTATAAGTATGATAACAGTGGCAAATGATTTCTAAACGGAGATTAATCTAGATAGACAAAAAGCAAGAAAGTACACGTGTATAAACCTAGTGGAAGTGTCGTTTATAACACCTGACTGGAGAAACAAAGATCGTAGGTTGGAGCCTCAGCACTGCAGGTATGTCTTCAAACAAGACAATTTATCTGCATCGCTTCTTTAGCTCCACTGAGGTTTATTTGGTGGAATTTCTTTCTAAGTTTAGAGACCCCTATGCGATAAGCACAACTAATGTGTTTTTAAAATTGTTCTTAATGAGTTTAATTGGTTCTACGACCGACTTTGAGGCAATTATACTCCCACTTTGATGATTTTTGCTCAGTTGTATAGTGAAAAGGCGATTGATTGTGCTTTACACATTACCCAAGTCTGCAATGTGAATCGCCCAAAGTTGGTCCTCCATATATTAATTTCCCTCGATTGGGCTTTATTTTCATTTGATACTTTGAATGATGTCCTGTTCTCATGAGACATGTAAGAGGTGAGGATATGACGTCACATTGTTACAGAAGAAGAGAATCATATGATCCCTGGTGGACTATGTTTATAATGACGTCATTTATATGTCGGTGTCATCTGCTGACCTCACGTAAGAGGCAAGGATATGACGTCACATTGTTACAGAAGAAGAAAATCATATGATTCCTAGTGGACCACGTTTATAATGACGTCATTTATATGTCGGTGTCATCTGGTGACGTCATACTTGCGTAGGTAGGTTGTTTTGTTGTTGTGTTTTGGTTTATTGGCGATTAGTCAGTAATTTGACTATTGTCACCAAAATACTTTACGGCACGTGTTATATCTCTCATTTTTGAATTTTTTTAAAAATATAGTTATTTCGTTTTATATTTATCTATCTTTTAAGATAGTATCGAAAAATAATATCGTAAGCAAAACATTCATGGGCTTTGTCAGTGTTTCTTAACAGTACGTGCAGATTATTTGTTATATCACTAGGGTTCTCTAATCCCTCATCCGTATGGACTACGGGAGCCTGTAATAAAAAATACAAAAGAGAAAAACAGATAGCTAATAAATTTTGGAGTATAACAATGAATATGATGTGATGTAACAACATACAACTATGCCATTCATCACTCTTACATGGACCTAGGCTCTAAGAACGCTTACTCATCGTGTTTATACTCTGTTTCTTAATATTTATTATAGAGAGGTAAAAATGAATGTCCAGTTTACTGGCTTTGATCGACCCTTGGAATAAACAGGCGGACACTATACTTCATACAATATGACACTCTATACTGAGTGTTTCGATCCATATCAACTTTGTTTTAAATATGAGAGAATGAATGCAGACGTACTATTTTCAATATCCTTACACGAACATAAGAAGGCGCGTATGTCAATGATTTAAAATACAAAGAAAGTATACTGTTTATCAATATTGGTTTGAAATCTCAATACATGGATTAAGGCTATATTATGGGATTGAGAAATCGCGGGTGAGCAGGGAAATAACTGAATTGTGACTTCAACAATATGTATATTAACTTTTAACAAGCATTTGATATCCTTTAAAATCATTCTTATTTTGTAACAAAGGAGAATGGGGCGTGGCCTCCTCACATCAACACTATTCTTCAACTTATAACACGATCGTAAATACTTTCGTGAAAATCAACCTATTTTCAATAACTGACGCGTCACCTATTGGAATGCGTTAACATGATAATGACGTATAACGTAATCTGAATATTATTTATATTGGCAGTATTCTCGAAAGAGGACTAACTTTAGTCCATGGTTTAATACCCCGGTTTACATGGGTGATATTCTCGAAAGAATATTCCATGGTTTAATACGCCGGTGTACATGGGTTGTATTCTAGAAAGAGGACTAACTTTAGTCCATTGTTTAATCCCCCGGTGTACATGGGTGGTATTCTTGAAAGAGGACTAACTTTAGTCCATGGTTTAATTCCCCGGTGTACATGGGTGGTATTCTCGAAAGAGGACTAACTTTAGTCCATGGTTTAATCCCCCGGTGTACATGGGTGGTATTCTCGAAAGAGGACTAACTTTAGTCCATGGTTTAATCCCCCGGTGTACATGGGTGGTATTCTTGAAAGAGGACTAACTTTAGTCCATGGGTTAATCCCCCGGTGTACATGGGTGGTATTCTTGAAAGAGGACTTACTTTAGTCCATGGGTTAATCCCCCGGTGTACATGGGTGGTATTCTCGAAAGAGGACTTACTTTAGTCCATGGGTTAATCCCCCGGTGTACATGGGTGGTATTCTTGAAAGAGGACTTACATTTATGTATGATCTAGTACATAATAATTTACCTCACTGTTTGGCGGATTATTGTGATAAAATTGAGCATAGATACAATACAAGAAAAAGAGAAAAGGGCCATCTACGTATACCACTGTATAAAACAACACAAGGCAAATTTTCAGTAACTTGTGTAGGAACCCGATTATGGAATGAACTTCCCGATGAAATAAAAAACAAAGGGTCTAGAAACACTTTTCGTAAACATCTCAACGATTACTTGATGAATAAGTGATTGAATTATGCAAGTACACATGTATATATTGTAAATAATCTCCATATTACATTTTTTTTTTTTTTTTTTTTTTGTTGTTTTTTTTGTCAAAAAAATGCAATTTTTTGTATAAATAATCTGTAGATACATGTATCTATGACTTTTTAACCTGGTATATCCTCTTCATAATTATATTTGGAGTGTAGAAATTGTGCTACGGTATTACTCAACATGTATACTTCTACTGTCAAGTTTTATTTTTTGATAATGATATATTTATGTATGCCAAGTGTGTGCTAAGAACAGGGGCCAGACTCGACTAGCACATGTGCTATTATTTGGCTCCTTTTCATCACCTTCTATATTCTATGAGAAAAGACATATGTCTAGCATATCAATACTTTGTTAGGTTTTTCTTTAATATGATCTATAATATTCATTTATGAACATGTACCATTCATGATGTATCCAAATGTTTAATCACTGATGTTATTGATGATGAATAAATAAAATCAAATCAAATCAAATCAAACTTTAGTCCATTGTTTAATCCCCTGGTGTACGTGGGTGGTATTCTTGAAAGAGGACTAACTTTAGTCCATGGGTTAATCCCCCGGTGTACATGGGTGGTATTCTTGAAAGAGGACTAACTTTAGTCCATGGTTTAATCCCCCGGTGTACATGGGTGGTATTCTCGAAAGAGGACTAACTTTAGTCCATGGTTTAATCCCCCGGTGTACATGGGTGGTATTCTTGAAAGAGGACTAACTTTAGTCCATGGTTTAATCCCCCGGTGTACATGGGTGGTATTCTCGAAAGAGGACTAACTTTAGTCCATGGTTTAATCCCCGGTGTACATGGGTGGTATTCTTGAAAGAAGACCAAATTTGGTCCATTGGTTAATCCCCCGACTACGTTTGGAATGCCAAGTGTCCATATGAATATATTTTTGAATAATTTGATATGTCCCTAAATTACCATGATAACATAATTATTTCTTAGTTATATTGTCGTTCATTAATTATGTTATTACATTTTATTGTAATTTAGTGACATATTTTTTCGAAAATATTATAGTATTAATGACTGCTTTGAGAGAAATAGTTGTTTTTATACGCTCAAGGGAAGGTTAGAATTGTGCTATTGCCCGAGGCGTGCCGAGGGCAATAGACCAATTGTAACCTTCCCGAGAGCGTATAAAAACAACTATTTCTCGAATATTAAAGCAGTCATTAATACTTTTATATGCCGAAAACAAAAGAGTCAACTAATGACACCACCTTATCTGCACGGTTGTTTTTATGAGTGTATCTTTGAGAGTAGACTAGACTCTCTAGATCTAGATTCTAGTCTAAGCAAGATATTTTTACAATTTTGGGGGTGGGCCGGCCCTGTGGGGAATATGGAGAAGAACCTGCGCTTTCATATGACACCTCACTTATTGAGTATCACCTTCAGGATCACAACAGATTATAAAGGTTTGAATCTCGAATTGAAAAAAAAACTTGACCTTTTTTGCATGGTCGCGGAATGCACGTAGACTGCATAGAGAATGCATTGCGTACAATCTCTATGGGAATAATTTTAACACACAACATCGTGTGCGCTGACAACTAGATCTATTTTCGTCTAGAGTCTATACGTCTATGCTTTTTCAGCAACTAAACGAACATGTTTATGGATAATTTCACGTACCCTTTTTGTTGTTCTTGCTGTCAGCGAGTCTTGCATTTGATAAGTTGAAATCTTGGGGGAGATTCTTCAGCCATTTTTGTCTTGTTTGGAATTGTCTTGTCTTGTATGAAAATACCGACTAATTTTTCGCACACGTACGGTATCCTCGATCGCTCAAACCATTTTTTAACATGTAAACCTATGAGGTAACCATGGAGACTGACCTATTTTCCCAATAACCATGGTTATTGGAAAAATAGGTCTGTTTTAACCATGGTTACTGCGAATTTTCGGGAACAGTTAAAGTTTATGAATGCAATTTCGACCAATCAGATTGCTGGATTACTTAAGTGAGGTATATAATTTTCAATAATTCTTGAGCAAGAACAAAACGAGACTTACAAAGGACTGGTAACGTGGTTCTATTTCTACCGGACTTTTCTCCATGTCTCTCAACACGATCTGAACAAATGAAAACATCAAATATCGTTTGGCAACATTTTTATGGAGTAGTAAGAAATAAATATGAGTGAGCAGACGAAAGTAGTTAATAAAAAGATCTTGCACACAATCATCATTATTATTATTAATTGCAAAAGGTAGTAGTAGTAGTGGTAGTCGTAGTAGTATCAGCAGCAGCAGTATTAGTAGTAGTAGTAGTAGTAGTAGTAGTAGTAGAAGTGAGTCCAGTAGTAGTAAGACTACTAGTAGTAATAGTAGTAATGTTAGTGGTCGTGGATGTAGTAGGAGTAGCAGCAGCAGCAATAATAATAGTAGTAGTAGTAGCAGTAGTAGTAGTAGTAGTAGCAGCAGCAGTAGTAGTGGTAGTAGTCAGGGGCGAATCCAGCCGGCGGCAAGAGGGAGGGGTGGGGCGAATCTTGAGTTTAAGCGGCGGATCAGCCAACCGGCCCGGGTGGGGGGGGGGGGGGGGGGTGGGGGGGATGGGGGGGGGGGGGGGGGGGGAGTAAAAGCACATATTTCTTTTATTTTGGGGGGTCAAGTTTTTGAGGTGAAATTTTGCGATGACACAGCCGTCCGGTGAATAAGTTGGGGGGGGGGGGCCACTATTTTTTTTTTTTTTTTTTTTTTGGGGGGGGGGCTTTAGTTTTTTGTTTTTTAAAAAGGGTAACATTTGCGTTACTATCCTATTTTTTTTTACCGTTTTGGTAGTCCAGGGGCGCCGGGCCGGTAGGATCGGCCCGTGGATCCCCACCTAGTAGTAGTAGTAGTAGTAGTAGACGTAGTCGTAGTAGAATAATTACGATAATTAGTATCATTACTTTGTTGTAATTTTTGTTGTAATTTTTTATGTCCTTATTGTTGTTTTTGCCGTTGTTGCTGTGTTTTTATACTACTGATAATATAATTCATTCTGAATGTTTATATTAATACTTACATCTCCCCCGAGCCCGTCTGGATCATAGGTGGGGTTTTCCATGTTAGTATGAAGGGCTTTGATCTCCAGCTTATAACTACACAACAAACAAAGAAACACTTGTTGAAGTATAAACTTTTTGTTTTAATGTCTTTATTGTTATTTCTGAAAAATTAACAGAGTAAAAGCAACAATATAAGATTAATATCATCTTAAAACTACAAAATAGGCACCCGCTCATGCACCCATATTTAAGTATAAACTTAACCCTTTCTTGTTAATACACCATTTTAGTAATGTAACCAAATTTAACGCACAAATCTTACAAATTGCTTCGTTCGCCTTTTAAGACAAATTTGTACATGTATTTTAATAGTCAGAATGCGAATTAGTTACATTTTGTTGAAGCTAAGTTGGACAAACAGTATGGCATGTCCTACTGGAAAGCAATCATTCCTTAACACGCGAATTAGATAATTTGTCCCGATGCACTTAACAACAATTTTGTTACATTACAAAATGGCCTATTGGAACCAGTATATTCGCAGTTTAGTTACAAAATCTTGTCATTACAGACCATTTCGGTATTCCTCCTAGCTGGCTGTACATGGCCAGTTTGTGATACCCATATATTCAAATAGTACATAATTCTGAAACCTTTCTTCTTTATTTAGAATTATGCAACCTTCATATTTATTGCACATGTAATTTCATTAAATTAACGTAATTATGAACAATCAAATTTCAAAGTTGCTGGTCATTATCATTTGTATAATTTCTAGTAATCAGACTAGTGAACTAATTCTGCAGCTGTAAAATGCTTTCAAAATTTACCGGGCCGAGAAAAAACAAACAAAATGTCTTTAGTTGATATTTGTAAAAAAATGATTAATGTCACTAACCTCGAGCGTCTTTTAGTAATGAACCAAGCAACGATCACCAGTAAGATGACGGCTACGATCTCGCCAGTCACCCCAAGGGCTATTGCTAGAGGCTCTGTAACAAAAAAAAGGGGATTTATGACGTAACCAGTGTATGTATGTTTTTTCTTTCCCCACAAAGAATAAAAAGGGGATGATACCGTACAGATGTACTCGCTTAATTAAAAAATTAAAAACTAGACACATATTGTGTTCAACATACATACCAGTCCCCTTTTGGCACCCTGTAAGTTGTATTTATACTGTATGATGTAAACTAAAAACTAGACACATATTGTGTACAATATACAAATGTACATACCGACACCCTTTTGGCCTTCTGTTCGCATCCCTGAAATAAAAGGGGATATGAAATAGAATAAGAATGTAAACTAAACCAACAACAACAAAAACAAAAACAACAAGGAACAGTATCACAATTATAATAAGTATGATCTAAACGCAAGAGATTTAAAAGATAACAATACATTTATAGTTGTACTGATAACAATGGGTAGGCATAGTCTACCCGTAACTTATTAACATCACTAATTAAAATAAATTCTGATTAAAAGTTGGATTAAAATGCTTGATAGTTGCGTTTTGTATATCTGAGATTTTAGAAGATGATTTAACCCTAATAAGGCCGGGGGGGGGGGGCATTATGGACATTATGCCCCCCCCCCCCCTCCACGATTGTTCTGATTGTTCGAGAACTCATATGGATGGAGCATCGCCGCTCGTTGAATTTTTTCTTTAGAGTCTTGCGCATCTTTAAAAAAAATAAAAAAGTCGGACCTACAGTTACAAGGTCACATGACCTTTTGTCTTTGCATATCAGCCCGAAAATCGCTCATTTTTGTGATTTGTGTACAAAACATATGGAAATGTCATTTTTCCTAAAAATAGATCAAACATTGGTTATTGGGTCTTGTTTAAAGTTTAGGTGGTTGTTTTGGGAGTCAAAATTAGATGAATTGTAGGAAGAAATGGAAAAAAAAAAAAAAAACATACATAAGTTAAAAAAACAATGAAATACATAAGAAATTATCAAAACAAGAGATAACATAAGGAATAAGCTGGCTCTTCCAATTTTTGTTGTCATATTATTGTTCCAAATGGTCTAATGAATATATGTAGTGAAAAAGAATGCTTACATATGAATAATATATGATTTATGGGTAAAAATGTGATTTTATGACGTTATTTGCATAAATTACCATAAAAATGCAAATGAGTGATTTTTTTTCAAAAAATTGAAATTATCTTATTGTTCTATACACTTCACTTGACATGCATGCACATTTTCGCGGAGATCGGCCGTTTCACGGCTGAGATCTTAGGGGGTGGGCATAATGCCCCCCCCCCCCCCCGGCCATAGTAAGACTTCAAATAGCCCGGCCTTATTAGGGTTAAGAAGACGATTTAGGAACTGATTTTAATAAGGATTTGACAATGGAATGAAAGAAAGGATCGACCTTGAGCCATCTAATTACAATGTAAATGTCAATGTTAATGTCAATCCATTTCATTCAATTCAATTCAATAATCTTTTTATTAAAAACCAATGCCTCGCAGCCAAAATGCTGAATTGTGCATGTATACATATTCATGAGCTCCATTACATAACATCATATTTCATTTGTTACAAACATTCAAACAGCATCTGTAATACCTAATATTACTCATGTGTAGCTATTTAAAATCAATCACTATATATTATTTACATTTTAAAATTATATTAAATTTCACAATACTAATAATAAAAATTGATTGAAAAAAATACAATAAATAATATATAAATAATTCAAAAGACTAACACTGAAATCATTACACTTGTGTCCTTAGTCAGCAATATTATATGTTGCTATTTCATTATTTGTAAGTACATAATTATATAGTGATAGCTCTGTACAAAGATAAACATATTCCAGAGTGGGTTGTAAAAATAATGATAAAAATATTAATCAAACATTTTAAATATAATTATACATTCTATAAAAATGCAACCTTTGCTGGCAACATAATAGTTACTAACCATTGGTCACAGTTGTCTCTGTTTTGGGCTGCTCTGTCTGGCCCGATGTGGTAATTGTTGGCCGAGGTGCGCCCTCTGTTGCCTTGGGAGTTCCAGTGCCAGAGCCAGTTGCTGATCAAAAATGCATTCCAATTATTCATTATTTAGAAGATATATAAGGTATGGTATTGGGCAATGTCAATGTTATAGATTGATGTTACATACAGATTCATTACAGTGTCATTCACTTGACTCTCAACCAATGGGTTCAGGGTTCAAATTCGAACCAAACACTGATGTTAGAATCGGCTAAATTCAACCTTTGCTGGCAACAGAAGAGTTATTATAGTTTTGATTAATGAAATCCTGTTTAGTGATTGGTCGACATACTATCATTTGACCAAACATAACATTGCTATGATGTTACCGATGAGAAAAATGTGCTATACCGGGACGTCATCCATGGTATAGTGCACTATACCATGGCACTATACCATGGATGACGTCATAGATATGCGATCGATCAAGATCAATGTGACATCGGTGTCGGCCCGGTCGCGGTCGCAGCACGGTCGTTTGCACTCTACACTATTTCAGTGACAGGATACGTTATTGTTATTATTTTTTTTTATGAAGGTTGGTCTGAAAAATATAAAACAAATATCATCATGCACTATTTCAAGCCACTAGTAAAATTATGGAATCCTCGGCGACAGAAATAGCACTTTTTTCTTTGGGGCTACGCCCTCAGAAAAAAGTGCTATTCCTGCCACCTCGATCCATAATTTCAACTAGAACCTCTTAGTGCATGGTACATTTATTTACTAACCAAAGGTCACAGTTGTCTCTGTCTTGCCCGATGTGGTGAGCGTTGGACGAGGTGAGCCCTCTGTTGCCTTGGGAGTTCCAGTCCCAGAGCCTGTTACTGACGTCATAGTTGTACGGGGCATTATGGGTGATGTGCTGGGGAGTTCAACCCTTGCCGCAGGTGGAGTTACTGCAAAGTAATATCAGAATGATTATTCAGGTCTATTAATCTTTCTCCTAATTTGGAGCTGGTTCGTTTGGGTGTACAGGCAGAATTTAGTAATAGTAAGAGTGTACAGACTCACACTAACAAAGGACTATGGACATTATTCAAACACTTTTTATTTCCGTTAAAGGGATAGTTGAGTTCTTTTTTCCGACCGCAAATGCATTCAAAGTGCATGGTTATTGTTTTTATTCTTATCTATGACATTTCTAGTGCCATGGAACAAAACATAACAAATGTTGGCACAGTTTTAAATCATAGGTGTACGACAATATTCAAACAGGTTTGTTCCGTTAAACGATTGGTAATACACGTTTATTCAAACGTATGGATGGGTCTTTCTTGGGGACCTAGTGACGAGTTATTTCATTAACTGTTTTTTTTATAAATGATTTACAATACTTGGTATTTAGTCTCTTGTCACTGTGCTGGGCAAGCCTTGGGTAGGCTTTCAAGAAAAGCCTTTTAATTTAGAAGTATTCATGAATTTGAATAATATATCAGTTAACCAGTTTATTTCGTTTTAAACACCAGAACCTACACCATTAACCATCACTTACCAAACAATGTACCCAACCCGAGGTTCATAAAGGTTTATTCACACATTCCTCTAAAAACCACTCAAAATCTACTTTATAATTGATAAAATAAACTAATCACACAATGCTTTAATAGTCATTTTATTTTGCCGCTGTATTGTTTTTAGTTTCTTTGTCACTTCATGTATGAACAAGGCATTCTTACCATCACAATGTTCCTGATACAGGGTTCAGATCATCTAATCCAATATCACTTCGGTTCCCATTACCAACTATACCTTGGAACTCAAACTGTAGATCAAAACGGGAATAGGAGGGAGAAAATGTGTTTGGTATAAATACTGAGTGACAGAGTAGGAAGGGTTGTATCGTAGAGGGCAGATAAAGAAGATCAGCCTAGCGAGGTTCATGACACGCGGAGTATAAGCACTTTGCTGATCTAAATATCCAAATCTGTATCGAATGCTGTCATCATCTTCACATCTTTTTTTAAATTATTTTATCATCTGCATCTTATCAAATGTACAAGTGGGCATTTTCAAAGGGCTAAGATGCAAACTTTACACTTGAATCTTGAGATAATGTAATTGTTATGACTATCATCTTTGACAACGTACTGACAAAATACAAATAAATCACATTGCATCACTTCTAAAACATTTAAGGAGAATTTTCAGATGAGATGAGGGCTTATAAGAATGGTCAAAATCTATTGCCAGCAATCATGTTTTTATTTATTTTGTAGAAACTGACGAATCATTGTCTTAATATCATATATAAAGTACTTTTAGTGATTGATTTATAAAAAGCCATTAATGTTGGCGTTACTGGATGAATAACATCATTCAAGTAACATCCTAGGAAAGGTCGGACACGTCTAACACGTTCATACCGTTTACATGATATATAACCTTGAATCATGTCAGGGTGAGCTTTACATGTACAAGTGTAACTGACTAGAGTGAGGCATTTGTGTTGTGCTGTTTTGTGTTGTATTGTCCTATGTTGTACTGTGCTCTGTTTACATCCATTTGATTTAATGATATGTTATTACTGTATGCGATGTCGTTGAGTTTTATTTTCAATTACAACAAATTACCCCCAAAAAGAAGAAGAAAAAAATTGTTCATACCGTGGCAGCTCTGCTGTAAGGTACGGTAGCTTGCAACCAATCGGAAGTGCTCTGTTGACCCCTCAGCCTCCAGATTAACGTCTTACTACCACCTTCCATTTCATCTCTATAGGGAAAGATATGAAGACAACAACGATAGGAAGAGAGTGTGAGGGCGTGTGTGTGTTTGTGTGTGTGAGTGTGAGAGAGAGAGAGTCAGAAAGAGGGAACATGGGAAGAAAGATAAAGAAATAAATAAAGAGGGAGAGAGAGAGAGAAATAGAACAGAGAGAGAGAGAGAAAGAGATACATCGCAGAATGGGGGGGGGGGATTAAAAGCACCAAAAAGATTGTGTGAGAAGAAGGAGAAATGTCGACGATTACATATAGGGATTAATTAAGACCATAGATAAAGAAAGGGTGAAAAAAAAAGGAGAGAGAGAGAGAGAGAGAGAGAGGGGGGGGGGGGAGGGGAGGGGATGAGGACAGAGGGGATTGAAAAGATAAGTTTAAATGTATGCCCATTATTTTGAAATCGCATACTGAGTATACTGACATCATGGAAATGTACATGCCGATAATCCCTTCAATTTTCCTTCCATTTTACCCTATCATTAGCTATAACGTGAATCATACTTGTATACAATTCCATGATGAAATCATACGAAAGTGTACACAATATTTTAAAATATAAACATGGCTTAATCGTTGTTGGAGGTAGCATCGCGATTCTATAACGGCTTAGACGTCAGGAGAGGGAAACAAAGTCCAAGTACTTCATACATTGGAATTGCAATACATTCGGAACTTGAAACTATAGGTTTAGATAATAGGGATGGTCAATAAATGCCCCCTCCCAATAAGAAGAAATCCTGATGGATTAGAAGGACGTACCTGAAGAGTTAGAGTGTTCCTGTGTCGCTACCAGTCATACTGTACCAGAACGTTAGACACATATCTTGAGCCTCGGTGGAAGGAGAGAACGTTGTCCAGAGCTTGGCGAACTGACCAGGCTCATGTGGATCAGCAGAATTCATTAGAACATAAAAACCTATTAAAACAATTAATATAGAAAGCTTAAATCTGTCAGTGCCAAATGGGTTATTTGATGATGCAGATCCAAATCGAATGATTGGTTGAGAGTTGACACGTGACCAGCTATTTTGTTTCACCCGATGCGTAACCGGACAAGAGATTCTTACTAGCATTCATCAGTCGTTGTCAAATAGGCGGTATAAGGGACTTTTAGATTTGTACAACGACAACGTGGATTGCTACGATCGACGTCCTAATAATACACTGCCTTGAATGGACGTCACAGATATACCATTACCCCGGTAATTGGATTCAGTGCTTGCCCGCACACAATATAATTGGTCAATAGAAATAACGGGCTACCATTCAGTCGAGAAGAAAGCATGTTGACTCTTGATCTGTGAAATTAAGGTTGAGAGTGATTTATCTCATGACACGGATCCTTTTGGAGTTAGAAGAATTATCGGCCCTTCGTACCTTTGAAACATTCCCACCACCCTCGGGCTTACTTCTCGAGTGCCAAGCTGATCTACATATACTTGCTCTGGATAATAACTACTAACGCCCAAACCTCGCCTTGCCTTGGGGTCATAGCAGGATGTAACTTCCCCTTGAGCTTATAGAAATAGCCATGCCTCTCATAGTAGTCAATATATCTATACTAGATAATCTAAGGTTACATCAAAATATATATTTGTTGAACGGATGGAGAGTCGCCGGAAGTGCCCCCCCTCCTTCCCCAACCCCTTCCTCCCCATACACTTTACGACCTGTGATATCATTGAGTCTCGATATACCTATTTCATGAAACTTGTCATCAATAGCAAGACAACATTTATTATAAACTACGGACATTATTTGTATGTTATAGATGTGTCAGTTCTTGTATCATGAAACAGAGTCTTTAGGTTTGAATATTCACCTGCAGGTGTTCTTAGGGTGTGGTCCGTATCTGGTCCTGTTCCAGGGATGGTAGTTGGTCCTTTCCACCGGATCCAATTGAAGTCACTGCCCTCTACGTTCTCCCAGCTACAGAAGCTCTCCTCAAGTTCACAACTCACTACAGATGGAAAGGGAAAATGTACATTTTTAAAAACAGGCGTTAAAGGCATCGTTTAACAACGTTACATCTGAGAGGCATGGTCCTACGTGCTATCAGTGTTTGTGATATGATATAATATTGAAGCAATAAAGAAATTGCGCCTCAAAATGATCACGAAGTGCCTACAAAAAAAAAATCTTTGAGTGACCGGTGTTACCACGTAAAGCTGTAGTGTTATAAAAACCGTTAAGAAAACGGAAAATGAAATTTTGATTTCCACTCATTAATTTCTTGATAATCAGACAGGCGATCGCCTTGTAAAAGTAATGGGATTCCGACTGACCTAAAAGTTTATCATTGTGATTGCAGCATGAGCTAAATCCAGGATTTCGTTTCAGAATCTGAGGCAATGTTACCGAGTTACTTTAAGACTTGCGAATGTTGACTCCTGGTTTCATTGGTGACAAAGATGCAACATATTACAAAGCCAAACTATGTGGACTAATATAACCGAATCGGAATATTACACGCATTG
Organism: Strongylocentrotus droebachiensis; assembly: GCA_035222895.1. Taxonomy (NCBI): domain Eukaryota; kingdom Metazoa; phylum Echinodermata; class Echinoidea; order Camarodonta; family Strongylocentrotidae; genus Strongylocentrotus; species Strongylocentrotus droebachiensis. Next base: position 213,631 of record JAVYIG010000578.1, on the reverse strand, counting down.
GGTAATCAAAATAAAATATATTTTCTGAACAAACTGGAGTCACTGGAGTAATAAACTCGAGACGAGACTTACAACAACTTCTTTCGACGGCATCTACGGAGTCAATGGCGATGTCGCCTTCGGTTCCGTTCCCGACCACGCCCTTAAAGATGATTTTATATCCATTAGAATGAATCTCAATCGATTCTCTCTTCCAGTACGGTCCCTGGTTACCAGATACAGTCATCAGTTTGGAGGGGACGGCGGAATTAGCGTTTAGCTTGAAATAACACAGATACAAAAGCATATATCCAGTCCAATCCGGTAATGTTTGAGAGCGCTAATATCTAGCGCATTATCAAAGGTCCTGATAAGATAGAAGAAAATACTGTTGGGACTGTCAACGATTAACCCGAGAAAGGAGGGGGTAGTTGCTAGTTGTAAGCAATATGAAACAGGTATGTCTTAAGTTGACGCTTGAAAGCAGACACCATATTACAAGTAATCACATACAAATATAGGAGCCCGAATGTTTTACAGTGGAGTGACAAGTAAACAATTGTGTTTCAAGGACTTTGCACGTGTATAAACCTAGTTTGTAAACAGACTTACAGGCCCGAATTCACAAAGCAAGGTTTGAGCTCAGACCAAGGTTTGAGCTCAAACCTCCTTTTGTTTCGCCAAACCTCCTTTTGTTCTTTACAAACCAGGTTTGTAAAAAACGCGTAAAACGCGTCATATGACGTACGAAAACCAAGGTTTGTCGACAAACCTCCTTTGTGAATTCGGGCCAAAATGTTTCATTAGCTTGGAAAGTCAAGAGTGAATAAAAGCGGGGCAGTATATTCCACCGCTGCCACTAGAATGTAACTGAAGTAAAAAGTAAGGCTTTTCCGCAAAAAAATGTGCGTTTCTAATATAGGATTTAGCATTACATCATTGATAACATTAAATTCAAAATAAGTCAAAAGCCAGACAATGTCAGAATGTTCCCCTGCTACCACAACATTTTAAATCACATCTTTAATAAATGACCATAACCATGAGCGGGTCTAAAGGGATGGAGGGCTTCGGGGCGTCCGGGTTCTAGCTTTCATATTCTACATGTGCCTTGCGAATATTAGGAGAGGAGGGTTTGATTTTTTGATTTTTTTTAATTATTTTTTGTTGTTGTTGGGGGGAATGGGGTCTCCATCCCCCTCCTAACCCCTCTAAAACCGCTACTGTTCATAACGTCTCAGAACAGAAGAGTGTGTGTGGGCATGTGTGTGTGTGTGTGCGTGCGTGTGTGAGAGACAGAGAGACAGAGAGACAAAGAAAATGGAAAGAAAGAGAAAGGAAGAAGTAAAGAAAGAAAGAGACAGAGGAAGATATAGACAGAAAGACATAGAGAGAGAAACAAAGAGAGAGAAAGAGAGAGAGGTGGAAAGAAGAGAGAAAGAGAGAGAGAGAGATAAAGACCGCCGAAAAACAACAAAAAACACGTGAGAAGAAGGGGAAAAGTTGAAGAATAATTAAGAACATAGATACAGAAAGAGTGAAAGATTAAGAGAGGGAGAGGGATGAGGGAAGGATGAAGATGGTGAGGGGGGGGGGGGGGCGGAGAGAAGTGAAAGTTACTGTAATTAAACAATCGTACATTTTCAGAAGGATCTTTGAAAAACACGTCAATCGTACTCTGGCAAATGTCACCTTCTTTTGTTTTTCTTTGTTTGTTAAGGACTGCAAATTGAGACGGCCACCCCGCCCGCCATGTGACCCATTAGTTAAGGCTATATTCTTTCATATCCCCTTAATCCGAGTAGCTTTGTAAATATCATTTCATTTTCCGAGTAAGACTTGAAGAACTAGAGCCCCCCCCCCCCCCCTCCCCTCATTCAACTGCACACTATAATAGGCTGCCTACGTCACTGTATAAATATAGAGAACCTCGGCTGTATATCCTAACCTTATAGCCCCATCAACGGCTAGAGATGAGGGAGATTACCTCCATCTAAAATATGCTGAGTTTATGATGCATATATGTTCGAAGTTTTAAGGCCTATCCCATATCGTTGATGTGTAGGCAACTTACAATTTGCTATTTATTTGTTTTTAATGTCGCGAACATGATCTGAGGGGGAGGGGAGATGGGGGGGGGGGGGGGTTGGGGGTGTTGCCAAACAAAATTGCAGTAAGGAAACACAACGCCTTGTTCCATGGTTCTAACTTTGCTGGATATAATGTTTGTTTCAGTGGGCAAGATTCTAAAACAAGTTCGAATATATTTCTTCCGCTCTATACACCCCCTCCCCCCACTCTTCCTTTCTCTGTTCTAACCTCTCTCTCTCTCTCTCTCTCTCCTATACCCTTCCCGTCACTCACTCTCTCCGTCTCTGCTCTATACCGGCTCCCGTCACTCACTCTATCCCTCTCTCTGCGCTATACCCCTTCCATCACTCACTCTCTGTCTCTCTCTATACCCTTCCCGTCACTCACTCTCTCTCCCTCTCTGCTCTATACCCCTTCCGTCACTCTCTCTCTCTCCCTCTCTTTATACCCTTCCCGTCACTCACTCTCTCTTCCTCTCTGCTCTATACCCCTTCCGTCACTCTCTCTCTCCCTCTCTCTCTACCCCTCCCGTCACTCAGTCTCTCTTTCTCCTCTATACCCCTTCCATCACTCTCTCTCTGTCTCTCTCTATACCCTGCCCGTCACTCACTCTCTCTTCCTCTTTGCTCTATACCCCTTCCGTCACTCTCTCTCTCTCCCTCTCTATATACCCTTGCCGTCACTCACTCTCTCTTCCTCTCTGCTCTATACCCTTCCCGTCACTCACTCTCTCCCTCTATTTGCTCTCTACCCCTCCCGTCACTCACTCTCTCCCTCTCTGTCCTATACCCCTCCCGTCACTCACTCTCTCCCTCTTTGCTCTCTACCCCTTCCGTCACTCACTCTCTCCGTCTCTGCTCTATACCGGCTCCCGTCACTCACTCTATCCCTCTCTCTGCGCTATACCCCTTCCATCACTCACTCTCTGTCTCTCTCTATACCCTTCCCGTCACTCACTCTCTTTTCCTCTTTGCTCTATACCCCTTCCGTCACTCTCTCTCTCTCCCTCTCTCTATACCCTTCCCGTCACTCACTCTCTCTTCCTCTCTGCTCTATACCCCTTCCGTCACTCTTTTTCTCTCCCTCTCTCTATACCCTTCCCGTCACTCACTCTCTCTTCCTCTTTGCTCTATACCCCTTCCGTCACTCTCTCTCTCTCTCTACCCCTCCCGCCACTCAGTCTCTCTTTCTCCTCTATACCCCTTCCGTCACTCACTCTCTTTCTCTCTCTATACCATTCCCGTCTCTCTCTCCCTCTCCTCTATACGCCTCCCGTCTCTCTCTCTTTATCTCACTATACCTTTCCCGCCACTCTCTCTCTCTCTCTCTCTCTCTCTCTGATACCTTAGAGACAATAATAAATGCACCAGTTACACGTTGTCTCCTGGGTATCGACTGCACAGTTTTTCATGTGGTTTATTACTAAAGCAGTGACAAGGTGGTGCTAGAACAACGCATATCTTCATAATTTGTTGGACATATGGGATAACATTCATGTTTGCTTTTACCACAATTTCGAAAATCAAGATCTAGATTGATCACTTGCCACAACCTGATAACTCAATGTTTATCTTCTTGTACAGATATCATACATGTCAGTTTTAGCTGTCGTAGAGTTGTAATAAAACCAATGTTTACTATTTACATTGTAACTTTATGTCTTTGATATTCTTTTTCTATTTTTCTTTTTTAGAACACATTCAAATTTGTATTTATAACAATTTTCCCTAAACCAGCACTATTAGAGAACCATTTATTTCCAGCCTTACCTTTGTTTTTTTTCCTTTTTTGTATTGTTGCTACGCCGCATACAAATCAAATACATATCATATTTGAATCATTACATGAGTAAGATGATACTGTATTCGTGTGTATAACAAATGAAGCATTCTACGTCATCTATAGGGCAACCCCCATTCATGAAACAAGTGCTGTCATAAATATATGATAGAAACAACTCGTATACATTCCTAAAAGTATCCATCAAAAATTGTGGTGGAATGCATATCAATAACGAATAAAATAATGAAAAGTAACAATCTTATTTGAGTTTCGTATAGCTGCAAAGATTAACATAATACAATACTCACTTACAAAAGCAATTACTATTAGACACAATTAATTAATCTCCCAACACATATATGCATCTTTTGTATGAACTTCGTAAATTCTTTCATCACACAAACCTATTTACAATTCAATAAATAGTGTTATTCTAGTAGCAATCCAAGGTGTAGTTGTCGAAATAATGAATAATATAATGTGTGTACGTATATAAATGTATACATATAAAGTACATATAATACAAAAGTTGGTTAATAATTAAGATATGTACATTTTTTACAAGAAGTACATTAATTAGCTACATGCATTCCATGTGACTCATTGTGTATAATCTTTCACATTCAAATGGTAATATGAAGTACCGACATGATTTGCATTGTTTGTATATAAATGCTCCGAAAATATAAAGAATAATATCAGACGTAATACAAGGCCATTAACAAATAGATCGTGGTATTATGATATTATTCTAATCGAACAAAACTGAGTAAAATGAGAAAAAAACCGGGAGGGCCTTTTGCCCGAAAATATACTACGTGTATTATTTCACATTCTGTTTCCTTTTCATTCATCTCTCCCCCAATCGAATGGGGGTGGCGTTGAGGGCGTGTAAAATAACATATGTTTAAAGATCCATAAAAGCTGTAAGCATGCATTTTCTGCAGTGTTTCGCCATCAAAATCATTTGTGTACAAAGATTGGGGAAATAGTCCCATTGCAAATTTAAGTTATATTCAAAATTCAAATAGCTTTTCAATTATTTTGAAAAGGAAAAACAAATAATAAAAAAATAATGAAAGAAACGTATACCTAAACCCATATTAAACTTTGGAAACAAGCCAAATTCGTTTGTTTCCAACATTTCTCACAACATTTCAAAAAAAGCCGGGTTTTTTTAATCTACATCGTCGATCATCATTACACTTGATTCATAAAAAAATGCAAACAACATATTTGTACATAAATATTTATATCTAAATGTAAAACAACATGCTGCGTAAATATTTTGAAAAACTGTAATAAAGAGTGATATTATTCCAAGTACGATGACGAAAATGAGGCATGAGTTACATTCAATAACATAATTACCAATGACAATGCATTAAGCTGGTTAGCAGGGGCCTACATTATATAAACATGAAGATGAAATAAATGTTACTTTATTTTTCCTGGAAGTTAACATGTCGACTACTGATGTAATACATTCCACATAGCTTTAATACAAAAATAGCCCCGTTCCAGTAGGAAATGGGTTAATAAATACCAGGAAGTAGATCAGGTATACATCAGGTATGAGACAATGCAGCATGTCAACTTGGGTAGTCATCACTGGAACTCATCCAACGTGAGAACAATAATGATATCAGGTACAAGGCAATGTACTATGTCAGCTGCAGCTGCACTGTGGCTCAATCAGTGTGGGTATAAATGGAGTACCTTTGACCCTCATAAGAATCGTCCTGAACGAGAAAACATAAAGAATAATACCAAACGTAATACAAGGCCATTAACAAATAGATCGTGGTATTATGAACACAGCCGAGTAAAATGAGACAAAATCGGGAGGGCTTGTAGCCTCTTGTCGATGGCCCTCGCGTTTTTAGAGTTCGTAAATTCTGGCGAGCGAAGCGATTCAGAGAAACCGAGCGCGAGCTCGCGCTCGGTTTCTCTTCGCTCGCCAGAATTTACGGACTCCAACAAAGCGAGGGCCATCGACAAGAGGCTAGAGGGCTTGTTGCCCGAAAACATACTACATGTAGAGGTGTCGTGGTCGAGTGGACTGTCAATCACAAGGTCCGCGGTTCGAGTCCCGACGCGGCACTAAAGTCATTTGGCAAGACTTTGATCTACATTTGCCACACTCAACCCAGGTGATGTAAATTCTATTCTATTCTATTCTATTAGGCTATAGTTCATCCAGACGTTGGACAAAGCCCTCCTCATGAAATTTCCATTCTCTTCTGTCTCTAGCTGTCCTAGTCCAAGCGGCCGTTCCCATGTATGATGTTAGGTCATCTCTCCATCTTCTCTTCTGCCTTCCTCTTCTTCTCTTTCCCACCCTTGGTTGCCATTCTGTTAAACGATTTGTCCATCTATTGTCCTGCAGTCTTGCTACATGCCCAGCCCATCTCCACTTTGATTCTCTTACTTTCTCCATGATGTCTTTAACCTTTGTTTTCTGGCGTATGACTTTGTGGTTGATTTTGTCTCGCAGAGATAAATGCGACATCTTTCTCTCCATAGCTCTTTGAGTAGTCACAAGCTTCTGTTCTAGATCCTTTGTCAATGACCATGTTTCTGATCCATATGTCATAGTTGTTAGAATGCATTGGTTGAACATTCTTCTTCTTAGTGACATGGGTATGTTTTTATCGGTCAACATGTCTTTGTATCTTCCAAAGTTCATCCATCCTGCTTTTACTCTCATCATAACTTCTTCTTTTGTGGTGTCCTGCATTTTCAAAGTTTGTCCCAGATACTTGTAACTGCTCACTCTCTCTAACGTTCGACCTTCTATCTCGATGTTTTCATCTGTGTCATAATTAGTCATATATTTAGTTTTCTCTTTGTGCATAGTTAGGCCAATACGTTTGCTCTCCCTGTTGAGACCTGTCAGCTGGTCTTCCAAGTCTTTGGTTGATGTTGAGATCAAGGCCACATCAAGGCCACATCAATTATTTTGAAAAGGATGTAAATTGGCATGAATTAATTCCTTGAAATGCTAGAGCGCCTTAATGGCAGCCGTGCTAAAGCCAGGGTAATAATCTCCCTCTGCGCCTCAGAATAGTTTACTAAATCGATGGCGCAAAACTAATGCTGTAGTATTATTATTATTATTACATGTATTATTTCACGTCCTGTTTCCTTTTCCTTCATCTCTCCCCCTATCGAATGGGGGGGGGGGGGGGGGGGTTACTCAGCGTTGAGCGTGTCTGAAATAACATATGTTTAAAGATCCACAATAGTATAAGCATGCATTTTGTGCAATATTTCGCTATCAAGATCATCCCATATACAAGTATCATGTTTGTACTAAGATTAGGGAAATAGTCCCATTGCAAATTTAAGTTATATTCAAAATTAAAATAGCTTTTCAATTATTTTGCAAAGGAAAAACAAATAATGAAAAAATAATGAAAGAAACGTATACCTAAACCCATATTAAACTTTGGAAACAACCCAGATTCGTATGTTTCCAAAATTTCTCACAACATTTAAAAAACAGCCGGGTTTTTATGAATCTACATCGTCGATCATCATTACACTTGATTCATACAAAAGTGCAAACAACACACTTGTACATAAATATTTATATCTAAATGTAAAACAATATGCTGCGTAAATATTTTGAAAAACTGTAATAAGGAGTGATATTATTCCAAGTACGATGACGAAAATGAGGCATGAATTACATTCAATAACATAATTACCAATGACAATGCATAAAGCTGGTTACCAGGGGCCTACATTATCTAAACATGAAGATGAAATACTTTTAACTTAATTTCTCCTGGAAGTTAACATGTTGACTACTGATGTAACATATTCCCCATAACTTTAATACAAAAATAACCCGGTTCCAGTAGGAAATGGGTTAATAAATACCAGGCAGTAGATCAGGTATATATCAGGTATGAGACAATGCAGCATGTCAACTTGACCGGGTAGTGTGTAGTCATCACTGGAACTCATCCAATGTGAGAACAAAAATGATGTCAGGTACAAGGTAATGCACTGTGTCAGCTGCAGCTGCACTGTGGCTCAATCAGTGTGGGTATAAATGGAGTACCTTTGACCCTCATAGGAATCGTCCTGAACGAGAAAACATAATGGAATTACGATATGAACAATAATATTCAACGACATAGAAGTGTTTTGTTTTCATATTCACTTGATTTTACATGAATGATGAACTATTCTTTTTACCTCTGGGTTATGATTAGACTGGGACTTCATATTGTCCGTATTTTTTGACAAATGTCAGTTTTATTGATGTATTCCTGTTTCTGGTTCCTATTTCTATCTAGGTAATGAACTGTATTATTGTAAAAAATAAGGAATTCTTTCCCGAAATTCATTGTCCTCTAGTTGGGGTCTATTGACTAAAGATGAATCGGGAAAGAGTGTAATGGTTAATCTCCATTCCATATTAACATGATGTTTGTCATTTGCTACTCGTGAGTCATAATGCGAATAAAGTATAGTCTTTTTACACAAAGCAAAACATGACTTATGGGCAACGGTGGAACTCCATTTTTTTAATCAGCATACGACATAGTCATGGACGCATAAACGAAAGTAACATCATTCTGAAAAGCAAGAAATCAATGCTCACATATATCATTACATCAGCAAATTAGCGAATTTATACTTTCAAATCATTTATTTTATTATGATAACTGGTAATGGACACACATCTATGTTTTATATTGAGCTTACGCCATACGGAAACACAGAGCCTATATTACTTCAGTGGTTCGGCTTGGGTCTATGCACATTTACACTCTCATTTTCGTAATCTTTTTTTTTCTTTCTCTCTCTCCAATTTTTTTTAATGGACACACATCTATGTTTTATCTTGAGCTTACGCCGCCATACGGAAACACAGGGGCTATATTACTCAAGTGGCTCGGCGTGGGTCTAGGCACATTGGGGGACTGTTACACCCACAAATGTAATAACGCCCACAAATGTAACGCCCACAAATGTAATAACACTTTACCCACAAATGTAATAACACCCACAAATGTAATAACACTTTACCCACAAATGTAATAATTTCACCCACAAATGTAATAACCACTTTACCCACAAATGTAATAATTTTGAATCAACCACAAATGGGGGTGTTACACCCACAAATGTAATAACGCCCACACATGTAATAACACTTTACCCACAAATGTAATAACACCCACAAATGTAATAACACTTTACCCACAAATGTAATAATTTCACCCACAAATGTAATAACCACTTTACCCACAAATGTAATAATTTCGAATCACTCACAAATGTAATAATGACTTTACCCACAAATGTAATAAATTTGAAGTGATATTTTGTCGAATTTGTTCAAAACTAAAACCCTGTAATAAAGCATGGGTATAGCGCGCAGTCTTTACTCCAGGCCCGGTTATTTCAAAAAAATAAAAAATCTTCAAATCTAAGACCCCATAATCGTTTTCCTGTGGAATAACATGAGAACCGTAGTCTTTCCTCCAGAAACGGTTATTCAAAAGTTAAAAAAAAAAAAAAAACTTTTAAATTAAGACCCCACCATCTTCCAAACTAAGACCCGGTAATAAAGCATGGGCTTAGAGCGTAGTTTTCCTTCCAGACCCGGTTATTTCAAAACTTTTTAAAAATCTTCAAAAATAAGACCCCATCATCTTATTCCTGTGGAAGAACATGAGTATTGAGCGTAGTCTTTCCTCAAGACCCGGTTATTCAAAAGTTTAAAAGAAAAAAAGAAAAAAAAAAAAAACTAAGAAAAAACCTTTTAAACTAAGACCCCTCCATCTTCCAAATTAAGACCCGGTAATAAAGCATGGGATTAGAGCGTAGTCTTTACTTCAGACTCGGTTATTTAAAAAAATGAAAAATCTTCAAACTAAGACCTCACCATCTCATTCCTGTGGAATAACACGGGTATAGAGCGTAGTCTTTCCTCAAGACCCGGTTATTTCAAAAGAAATAGAAATTTAAACAAATCTTCGAAACTAAGACCCACCATCTTATTCCTCTTTTTTTCATTATTACATATGTGGATACAACACGTCACAAATAAATGATTGGTCGGCGGTAACACGAACTGACGAATCAGTCAAAATGGTCCATATATATAACACATAGAGGAGGGACAAATTCGATGGTTCGTTGACCGTCGACGATTTTTTAATCATGTAAATATTCTAACGCCCACAAATATCCTGGAATTCAATGTTCGTAGAAAAAAAAGTAATCGAATAAGTGACCTTAAATGTATTTAAATATGAAGAGCTTAATTCCAAAAGGCGCTAAATCCATTTTTTACCAAAATGGAGTTATTAGTATGAGTACATACCAGTTGCACATGTGCATTTAAATCACCATTCCTTTTCTCAAAATAATTTTCAGAAATATGAAAAAAATTGACACAAAAAATTTGTTTAGTTCCAAAAGGCGCTAAATCCAAAAGTGTTTAATTCCAAAAGGCGCTATATCCACCTTGCGTGTTTTGATCAATCAGAGCGCAGTATTGTTCCAGTGACCCGGATTGACAACAACTTTTTGCTTTTTGCTTGCATCGAGATCGATCATATTTCTGCAGTAGTTACAGTGTTTTGACAGTCTTTAGCTCACTTAGCAGCATGAATGAGGGAGGGGTGCTAGTTGAGAGAACCAACAATCCAAGAAAAAGGAAGCGAAATGAAAAATAATGGGCCAAAAACCAGAACAAGGAAGATCATCACAGCGCTCCTGGTAAGTTTAGTCCCATTTACTCATTTTTGTGTTAGTGTGTAATTAAGTGCAGATGCATTTGCATTAGACTTTATTGCATTGAATGAATTGTAATACTAATAAGTAATAGTCTAACTAAGACTATTGCAATTCTGTTTGCATGTAGTATGAGCTCAAGGCTTAAAAAAAAGGAATTACTAGATACAATTTTGTAATTAAACTGAGGGTAAATTACGTGTTTACTGCCGCGCCACGGCTTCGCCTTCGCCGGCTTAATTCGCTTTCGCCGGCTTCAGTCACCGGTCACTGGCTTTGGTCACTATCTGCCCTGGTGCAGTAGTTTATGGATATTTCACAAGCCTTTGTTACATCATGCCATAGCATAAGTTTAATGATAATTTGCCATCTATTAAGAAAATATCTGCTGTAAGTCTGTAACAAACATTTTATATTTGAGTGCAGTCATAATAAGTTTTTTGTTAAATTTGAAGAATTTGTTTTCGTGGAATACCTGATGTTTACCATGATGACTTTCGTTTTATCAATAGGGAAGCAGCCAGCCTTTGGATGCCAGCACATGCCTCACAGCTTTTGTAAGGCGTCTTTGCTGACAGAAGGAGACATCACAGATACTTTCCAGGACTGCTACAGAGACTCGAACAAGCCGCAGCAAGATGCATTCATCATGTGCCACTTCCAACTCAATCCAGTCATGAGTCATCGAGGAAATGGTCCACAACCAAGGAGAGAGCGGAACTATGCCCCAACATTTCAAGTAAGTTTTAATCGAGTCATTTAAAAAAATTATCATTTGCTTGCAAATCAGCTTGTTGAATACAGATCATACACAATTGCCAGAATAGATACAGATTATCTCATTGCAATAATTTTCTGTTAATTTGAATTGAGTTGCTCAGTGGCTGGGGGTATTCTTGGTACTGGGAGGGGCATACATGTTTTGTCATGTGTAATATGCTATCTATGTTACACATGTCAAACTAGGTCGTAGTGTTGTTTTTATTTTATACCGGTAGCGTCGGTTGAACCATAAACAACTGGGTCAAAGTGAATTCACGAATTCCCCTCGCGCAATCAACATACACTGCATGTCACACTGTTCCAAAAAAATATGCACTCGCGCAATGCAATTCTGTATGTAGATATAACATGCACGAGCAGTATAGGCAAGGACAGTTGGTGGGAAGGGGGGGGGGGGGCTATGCTTAGTATTACAAACTTGTTTATTTAGATTGAATGAAAACAACAAAAATAAACTTTTCAAGTACGGTTTTTGTGATTTATAATACAGGTAGCTGGAAATGTCCATTAACAATGTTTCACTTTCAATTTACAGATTACGACACAGCAAGGGGAAAATGTGGAGGTGTGCTCCGTCAGATTCAGATCCATCCTTGTACTTGGTAGGAAACGTCTGTGCAAGCTAATGAAGTACGCCTGCCATTCAAAGTCACAAAGGCCAAACGCATCTACGTGAGACCAGCTCCAGCCCAGTCACTGTCGCCAAGTGTTATAGCGCACCTGGAGATGAGTACACTTTCTTGAAGAGAGAAAAGAGATGGAGTACTCTTCGGGTCAATCAGCTTCCATTGCTAAGCTGTGTGAAGCCAGCGAAGCAGCGGGATGTCGCAAATCTTCTACGAGCGATGGGGGTGGAGCTACAAGTGGAACCGCTAGTAGGGTATGGGCCACGCAACTTCATTCAGGCAGTAGGTTCCTTTTACAAAGAGGTGTGCGCGCCTACTGATGCAATGGGCGTAGAGAGTGATGAGGATGACGAAAGCATGATTGCTGCCTATGAAGATTGACATTTGATTTTATGCCTTAAAGTGATCAATTGACGGCATAATTTTGTTCCAAAGTGATATTTATTTTAGACTTCTATCAGATACCAATATCATCATAAAAGTCTTTCTTATGATGTGTACATTTTTCATAGGAAAAGAATTCTGTAAAATTATTGAAAAGGTTTCAAATTGATGTAAAATTGTATCACCTACTGCCCATAGATTTTCCTGGAATGCTTTTCATTTCATCCTTAGTATCTCCATTACTTGGAAAACATTTAAAATCAAAGCTGTGTTATTGTTCCTGTTACCACAAGCTAAAGAACAAGGGATGCTATCCAAGTGTAAGCTCCAATTGATGTGGCTTTCATTTTACACAGTTAATAGATCAGTTTGATATTAATATTTTAAACTATTTAATTCAAGAATAGAGAAGGCTTCTAAAATGTGCATTCATTGAGCAGTGCAATTGGAATCAAATCCCGTTGTATTACCCATGTATGCATTTTGTTGTAAGTAGCGATGGTAATTATTAATGCAAATTTACTATTAAAACCAGAATGCATGCACACAGATAAATAATACTTGGCGCTTTGCTACCTTCACTGTATTATTGATTGTGGCTAATCTCACAACTTTACAGTAGATTGTACTGATATTGTATGGGTAGAGTTTTATTGTTCCTACTTCCATTAGGATGTTAACAAACAATTATTCAAATAATATGTATGCAGAATCAGCACTCAAGTATGTCTTTTATCTGCTGTTATATGAGGAGTCGGTTACATTAGTGAACTATGAACAATTTCCATTGTAAGGTATCTTCTTGTTGACATTCATATTATGATATTATGATATTGTTAAAGAAACTGTACATTAATGACTGTATGTTAATTATTTAAGTACTTGCCAATTCTTGTATGTCTTAATTAACTCACCGTTATGACATGAGATGATGAGTAAAGCAAACTTGCAAGATTTTAAATTTCACACAATACAAGTCTTTACTACCTGTTTATTTTGTCAATTTAGAAATGTGCTGAGTCACCTGAGTGGTTGTGTTTTTAAAAAAAGTTGAATAGAGAGAACATTTTTATGATTGAAGTTGCCCATGTACTAAATATTTGCGAAATGTGTAAAATTTTGATTGAAATTAGTGTGGAGCGAAAACGTCTAGAATGATGAGATGTGAGAAGTATGTTTAACATAATGTAGGCTTTCAATGTGTTAAAAGGATAGATATGTGTGTGTTAGACCCTGAATTATAATTAAAAAAGTATGTTATTACATCCGAACATCATTCTTAAAATAACAACAACAAACAAAATTGAAATGCGGAATGACACATCAAAATTTTAATTCCAAAAGGCGCTAAATCCTTGTTTAATTCCAAAAGGCGCTAAATCCGAACAAATTGAAAAAATAAAAAAATATTAAAAAATAATTACTATGGCAGGATTTCTTTAAGCAATATTTTAATGATGTTTGGGGGTAGATCTTTAAACTGTGTGAAAATTTGGCGGTTTCGTTGAAACAAAAGTGGTCTAACAGAAAACCTTGATTTACTCGAAAACACCAAAAGTGGATTTAGCGCCTTTTGGAATTAAACTCTTCATATATAAACAAGAACAAGTCTGAAATGATAATCGGTTAACAAGCAAATAACAACGCATACTTTCACTTCGCGCGGGATGACCGAAAATGATTTCAGACAAGGATTAGAGTTTAATTAAATGATACGTCAAAACTGAATTCAGACAAGGACACGATACAACGAGTCGTCTTCTTTCTGTAATAATTTAACGAAACGTGAAAGAGATGGGCGAAAATAAATTCAGACAAGGATTAAGAGTAATAATTTAATGAAACGTCAAAGCTTCCGCGCTTCGGGCGGGAGGGGGAAAACTGAATTCAGACAAGGAAACGAGACAACGAATCCTCTTCTTGCTCTAATAATTTTGAAGAAAATCGTGAAAGCTTCCGCGCTTTGCGCGGGAGGGGGAAACTGAATTCAGACAAGGACACGATACAACGAATCGTTTCTGATAATTTAATGAAACGTGAAAGAGATGGGGGAAAATGAATTCAAAAGGATTAAGAGTAATAATTTAATGAAACGTCAAAACTTCCGCGCTTCAGGCGGGATGACCGAAAATGATTTCAGACAGGGATTAGAGTTTAATTAAATGATACGTCAAATTAGCTTCCGCTTCGCGCGGGAGGGGAAACTGAATTCAGACAAGGACACGATACAACGAATCGTCTTCTTTCTCTAGTAATTTAATGAAGTGTCAAAGCTTTCGCGCTTCGCGTGGGAGGGGAAACTGAAAAATAACTTAGTTCCTGGCACCTGGTTTATAGGGTTAAATTTGTAGACATTTGGACATTGGCATTAATATATTTGTCGGTAATTAATTGCGGTAATTAATTGGTGGCTAGTTTTGTTGGTTATCGGTGGCTTCTACACCCCCCCCCCCTCCCCCATTGAAAAAGGTCTGGCGACGCCCCTGACGACAACACAGTTTAAACACTCAAGGTAGTTTTTGTGAGTAGTTCTGCAACGTAGCATATACAACGTCTCACGACGTGACAAATCACTTTTCTCTAACTTCAATCAGAAGGCCTCATGTTTTTTTCCGGGAAGTGCCGGTGGACAATAATGCGCCAAATGTGGTTCTCAAATTGCAAAAGATCCCTACTCTTGGAGGGGGTAGGAGAAATCAATTTACGTCATATTACTCCAGGAAGTGTCTGAAAATGCTTCTAATTTGGTTCTAAAATTGCAAATGCTTCCTACTGGGTCTGGGAGGGGGTCACAACCCCCTCCCAGACCCACCCCCGCTTGGTCGCTCCGCTCCCTCGCCGCTGAAGCCTCGTTATCTCGCTTCATCGTTTTACATAATTATATTTCACTCCATGCCATTTTGTGCCCCCCCCCCCCGGTAGGAAATTCCTGGATCCGCCACTGATGCCCATACCCCTTGAAGTTCGAGGGCTCCACCCCTTGACCCCCGCCGGGGCTTTGCCCCTAGACCCCGCTTTGTAAAAACGTTTAGCGGGGCCTGCATGTAAGAGTTGGGTGATGCAGATTTTTTTTTGTCAGCCCCCCCCCCCCCCCAACGTTTTTGCTCATTACGCTACTGCCTGCCAGTGTCACAAATAAGGTATCAAAATATGCTCATCTGACCGTAGTTAAATGTCTAAAAACCCTGAGCTTCCGGGAGCTCTGCCCCCTGGACCCCACCAAGGACCCTAAGGCGGGCCCATGGATACTCATCTGACCTTAATTTAATGCCTAAAACCCCTGAGCTTCCGGTGGTTCTGCCCCCTGGACCCCCCACCAAGGACCCTAATTCGGGCCCATGGATACTCATTTGACCGTAGTTAAATGTCTAAAACCCCTGAGCTTCCGGGAGCTCTGCCCCCTGGACCCCACGCCAATTAGTGACCTGCCAGTGTCACAAATAAGGTATCAAAATATGCTCATCTGAGCGTAATTAATTGCCGAAAACCCCTGCGCTTCAAGAGTCTCTTAAGGCGGGTCCCTGAATGCTCATCTGACCGTACCGCCACTGGGCCCCAGCCAATTTACGCTCCACTTACTTCGATCGCTACGCTCTACCTGATCGTAAATACTTTAGCCCCCCCCCCCACACTTTTTGAAAAACGTTCCGCGGGGCCTGCATGTAACATGTAAGAGTCGGGTGATGATGCGAATAAACCTCATTACGCCACTGCTTCTCCTCCTCCCTCCTACTTTTTAATTAATTCCAATTCAACGTTAAATTACGTAAATTACGAAAAAATAATAACATAGCGAACTATTTAATACTATGATATACCAATACTTCTTACCTACAACTTCTCTCTCTCTCTCTCCCTCTCTGTCTCTCTCTCTAAATTTATCTCCCTCGTCACTTTCTTCTTGGTCTCATTATATTCCTTTGCTAGTTTCCCCTTTTTCCGCTTCTAACATTCCTGTTCTTCCTTCACCCTATTGCGTTCATTTCATGCCTATTTAGTATTCAAGAAGTGTTGCAATACCTCACCTGTTATTTATATATATATATATATATATATGTTTATATATTCTGTGTAAGTAAAGATAGATATGTGATTTATAACAGCTATGGCCAATGTATTAACCTATGGTGTACCTCCCCTCTCCTATCGACCCTGTTCTACATCTCAGTCTCTCCAACTCGTTTCCTTCCTCGGTCGCTCTGCTTAGCTTTGTTCTCTACTCTTCTACTACTCTCCTCTGCCTTTCGCTTCCTCTTTTTCTCATTAATGCTGAATAATGTGTACAGGCAGCTGTAATGAATCATAATTGTATTCTTATTCTTATTTTTTTTCAGTGTTCTATATCCTTTTGACAAATGCATAATTTTTTTTCTTCTTTTTTTTACACGTGCATAGTTGGTATTGAAATCCATGTCACTTCAGTTGTATGACTGTGATCATGGAATGTTCTCAATAAACCTTTCAGTCAATCATTCAGATATTAAAAGGGGCACACATCATAGATGTAAATGAGCACTTATAAGAAGGGGAAAGGGGAAAGGGGATCGTATTGACTTTTGCAACAGTCTTCTGTATGGTCTTCCTGATGCACAAATTAACAAATTGCAGAGAGTACAAAACTCAGCTGCTAGACTTATTGCAAAGCGTCGTTCACGTGAGTCCATCACTCCACTGCTTAGGGAGCTTCACATGCTAAGAGTCCGGGAACGAATTGATTTTAAGATCCTCTTGCTGACTTTCCAATGTTTGACAAAAACAGCTCCAGTCTACCTTCAAGGGCTGATATCAGAATACTTACCCTCCCGCAACCTGCGCTCAAACAAGAAATCACTCTTAATAGTTCCTGCCACCAATACCCAGTCTTATGGTTCCCGAACTTGTTATGCAGCATCCCCTCAACTCTGGAACAATTTACCTCAATGTATAAAACAAGCAGATTCAACAGACAAATTCAAATCCATGTTAAAAACCTACTTTTTTGTTAAATAGCCTTTTTCATTTGCATATGCAGCCCCCTCGATTGTCCACTATCTATTATGTATAACTTAATATTTGGCTGTAATTCCTTCTCTTTCTATTTTTTTTAAGCGCTTAGAGACATATTTTGTGATAAGCGCTATACAAATGTTGTTAATTATTATTATTATTATAAGAAAGGAAAAGGTTCATTTGTCAAAGTAAAAATGGCTCCTTTCAAATTTGAATAAGGGCACATATAAATGGGACGGGTCACTTATTGAAAAGAACACGCGGCACTTATCTAAAATAAAATGTGACACTTTTCTTCCGTATACATGAAGCCCCGTCCCCCCCCCCCCCCCCCCCCCCCCCATTTCGGGGCCGGAATGACCGCATGCGTGTTACCAAAATGTCCGGTAAAGGGGTACTTTTCACGCACCAAAGTCCGGCTCGTACATACACAAAAATGATTTTACACGCCGGACTTAGGGGGTGTTTTCAAAAGGAGCGAACACGCATATGCGTACTCTAACTAACACTGAGTGGGGGGGGGGGGGGGCGGGCATGAAGCACTTTTTAAGCAGAAACAAACCACATACAAAACAGAAAGAATCAGCGGTAGAATTAAGAAAATGGATTAAGAGTGGGAGGATAACTGAGAATAACAATTACATAGAAGAAAACAAAAATTGAACCAAAATGCAGCACGATAAGTCTTTGTGAATGAGCTTATGTTATAACGATAGTAGCACAATAAAATGGTTCTATGACACTACCCCTTGGACATCCGCCCCGCGAATAACCACCCCTAGTCAACTACCCCCTAAAACAACTACCCCCTAGGGCAACCGCCCTCTAGGGCGACTTCCTCCGGGACAACTACCCCCGTACAACAACCCCCTAGGACAACTACTCCCGGACAACTAACCCCAGACAACTACCCCCTACGACAACCATCCTCTAGGACAAATACCCCCCGGACAACTATATTAGGGGAGTTGTTCTAGGAGGTATTTGTCCTAGGGGATAGTTGTCTACGGGTCAGTTGTCCTGGGGGTAGTTGTCTAGAGGGTAGTTGACTGGGGGTGGTTATCCAGGGGTGGATGTCATGGGGGTAGTGTCCGGATACGCAATAAAATACAACAAAGAGCCGAACAATGAAGTGATTACAGAAAGAAACTTCTCAATTGCATGCAAGGAATAAAGATAATAAATCATACTGAAAATCATAGCATCGAAACAAGAAATATCGAGAAAAAAATCGAGAAGTGCAATCTAGACAGAGGAAACCAAAATGAACTACATGTGAAAAGTGATAGAAACACATGGGTGAGAAGAAACATATATCAACAGTTAAATAATGCTATTTAGCAACGTTTCGATATTCTTTTGAGCATTTTGTATCAGGACAATTACCCCCTGGGCAGTCACCCCCGGAAAAATTACCCCCCCCCCCCAGGAAAATACCCCCATAAAATGACGACCCAAGGACAACACCCCCCCCCCCCAGAAAACAGTTACCCCCCAGAAAATTACCCCCGTAGACGATTACCCCCCCCCCCCCCCCGAGGACAATTACACCCAACCCTGAAAAAAAACATAGGACAATTACTCCTCGGCCCCCCTGTTCATTAAAGGGGAAGTCCACCCGTTAAATCGGGAGGTAATTGTCCTCAGGAGTAACTGTCCACATGGGGGGGGGGGGGGTATTTGTCCACGGGGGGTAATAATTCATGTTTGTTATATTGTTGTATTATGTGACTTGATTTGCCAAATAAAATAATAATAATAACATATATATATACATATATATATCTGTAAAGCGCTTTGAGAGGGCCTTCGGTCCTGAAAAGCGCTATATAAGAACTAGCTATTATTAATATTATTATTATTGTCCTTTTTTTGTTGTCCCGTCGATAATTTGCGGGGGGGGGGGGGGGTGATTGCCCAGGGGGTAATTGTCTTAGAACTGGTTTCTAGGAAATGGGATAAAAATCGACAAAATTTGAGACAGAGACCCGGAACAGAGACAAAAGAGTCTGATACGAGAACCCAAAATATAAAGAAAGAGTTTGAAAAACTTATCAAGCAAAATGGGATGATTTTGCAGGAAAAAAAAAAAAACTTGAAAAACGTTAACAAAGAAAGTGGGCCTAAAATAGAAATAAATTTCGAAATTGAACATTAAAAATGATATATAGAACAATATTAGTGTCATAGCGGTTGTTATACAGATGAAAAAAAGAAATAGTGAACGTGTACAGTGCAAACAACGTGGAGCGATACTTACATGTCGAAAAGACACATGGAGGGTGCCGCGTGATGATGCATGAAGACCTTCGAGATGACATTCCAGTCTGCCGCCCTTGTCATATTCACAGCCCCATAACCTATGTTTAGAAAACAGAGTGATGGAGGTAAGATGCGTTGGAAGTTAGAGTAAAGAGAAAGAAGCAGAGAGAGAGAGAGAGAGCGCGATAAAGAGGGGGGGGGGGGATATAAGGAGAAAGAAAGAGGAATACATAAAGTAGAGAGACAAACAAACAACCGATAAATTAAGAAAGATAAACAGAAAGAGAATGCGATAAAATATGAACTCTTAGTATTTTCATGTTGGGATTAAAATATCTGATTTTTTTCTTCTCATGAACGATTTAATTTTGTAGGCCTCATAAATTGTTTAGCGACAAAAAATACAAACTCCGGGAGGTGGAGAGGGAAGTTAAAAGATCAGGGGGGTGTTTCATGAGGCCTTAAAATTGATATAAAAATTAATCAGATCAATTTTAAGTGCCTTAAATTTACTTCGATTTTAGGGCCTGTTTCATAATGAAAAACAACAGATTTAAGCTTTAAAATCAATTTTAAAATACATGTTATCATTTTTTTTCTCCCCGAGACGGTTCTTTTAAGCTTCCCCGCTTTAATTTTGATGTTATCGATTCGAAAGGAAGTATGTTACTTTGCTTTATAACCTGGTCAAGTTATCTTTTTTTTTGTGTGTGTTTATATCATGTTTAAAAACGAAGGAAAAAAATAATCAATAACATGATAGGTAATATGTAATTAAACTTTGTTCAATTTCCTCTGTATTTTCAACTTATAATCTGTACAGGGCCTCTCAGGAAAACATGTTCAATACTGAGAGAGTAACCCATACAAAAAAAGAACAAGGGAAACGCTCTCGGTGGTCTCGCCTGCATTACGCAATTCGATAAGATAAAAAATTGAGTTTGGAACATTATTTATAGGCAGGGTGGCCCATTAACAGGCCCCAAAAATGAAATCCTCTGAATATAATCAGCATTTCGAAGTGAATATGTAAGAATCATGAACAAATAAGAAAAATTGATTCATTTATTCTCGTATTAAGTTGTGAAAAAATAATCCAAGTCTACTGACCCAAAATGACCTTTGACCTTGTGACCTGAAATTTGTGTCATATGACTTGTGCTACTTGATAACTCTTGGGTACAAGTTTCATGGAATTTAAACAAACACTTTTGAAAATATGTTAAAAATTCTAAATCTTGATGTTGATGCCACAAAAAAGTCTAAGTTTGTTGACCTAAAATGACCCTTTACCTTAACTTAGTGACCTAAATTCTACTCACATAATTGGGGATACTTGATTACCCTATAGTCCAAGTTTTATTGACTAAGAACTTATACTTTCAAAATTATATCAAAAATTCAAAAACTTAACCTTAGGTTAAGTTTTCGATAATGATGCCACAACATAGTCTAAGTCTGTTGACCTGAAATGACCTTTGACCTTGACTTTGTGACCTGAAAATCAACTCACATGATTGGGGATACTTAATAACCCTATAGTCCAAGTTTCATTGACTAAGGACTTATACATTCAAAATTATATCAAAAATTCAAAAACTTAACCTTAGGTTAAGTTTTTTATGTTGACGCCGCCGTCGCCGCCGTCGCCGTCACCGGAAAAGCGGCGCCTATGTATCGCTTTTTTGCTACGCAGGCGAGACAAAAAACAAGACAAAAAAATATCCTAGCAATCCGATATGTTCAGCATTGATTTACTTGAATGGCGTAAATGACGGCCAACTTCAATTTGGGAATGTATCGGCAAAAGGAGAATTCTGTACAAAATTAATAGCCTATTTTGGGCCATTAATTACCATAATTACCATAAAAACTGGATTCTAACAAAAGCAATGCTAGGTTATTTGAATACTCCCTATCAAACAAACACACCGTCGTTGAATCATATCATTTCATAATTACTACAATGCGTTAACGTCCAATCTCATCCATTCATTCTGTGCCCCAACCCGTTTTTCTTTTTAAATGACAAACAGTACATTGCTCAAATACAAAATAGAATTTACACAGATTTTTCAAACTTTAAAGTGTAATCGTTATGATTTTGCTTTAATGCACGATAATCTACATGTTATATATGATGAGCAAAAGCAAATTAATTCAAGGGATACAATAAGAATATTTTCAATGACACAAATAAAAGTACTGCTATTAAAGTGATAGCAAATTGTTAAAACTATTGTAGTTAATATCTACCACTGTCTAGTCGATGTAAATTGGTGGAGATTAACAGAGTAACATTTGTGTTTAGGATTTGTCTTACCCATATGATTGTTAATCTATATAAAAGGTTACACACATTGTCATGTTAAAGGACATTCAGTTGGTTAAAATGTTTTTCTTGATTCAAAAGTTCGTCTATATGAAGTTATTTATCATTTTTTCCTATCAGCTTTGAACGATTTCTAATAACAACATAAATCAGAGTTGATATATTATTTCCTGCCGGACAAGTCTGTTTTCACTGCAATCACAATGTTCGGTTATTTCTTTTGAATTTGTTGTTATGCAACGAATAAGAATATACAGTTGAGGCATAAACAGGTAATTATCGACACATTGTCATGACAACAGAACCTCTACGAAAAGTTCAAAATAGGTCCTTAAATTTGTCCACTGCTGCTCAGATGAATTTGCTTCTTTGAAATTTCTAAATTGATATTTTAAGATTCATCACCATGAACAGATAATTATCTATGGAATGTAAATTTAGAAACAATAACCTCCATTACAGAATCATAGATTTATAGATCAGTAACAACACTTTAAAAAATAGCAAGATATTAAACTTTAATTTGGATAAGAACTTTAGTTTTATCTTTCAACTGTAATTTTTGTGTTTTTTCTTAAGCAAGATTCTACAATTCTATTTAAAAGAATAGAATTCTTGGAAGTATCATTAACATATTTAGCAAGAGGACTGGTCGCTTTCTCATTCAACTTCGACTTCCAGTGAAACAGATTTTCAAATGAACTCATCTGAAGATATTAAAAGTGCACCAGTCTCTATCTCCTCTCTTCTGTCTGGTGCTGTTACTAAATGGATCTTGTGAAGGGCTGCTAAAGTGTAAACAAGATAATACGCTCTCCTCTGTCTGGTGCTGTTACTAAATAAACCTTGTGAAGGGTTGCTAAAGTGTAAACAAGATAATTATATGTTTACATGACGATTGAGAAAGCAAGAAAGTTTTGAGTGTTCCTTTAAAATATTACTTGATGAAATCTTACCAATATTATCATATTCAATGTCAAATGTTAGTACACGGACTGGAGCACTTTCAATATCTTCAGACGAGTTAGTTTGATAATCTGTTTCACTGGAAGTCGTAGTTAAATGAGAAAGCGACCAGTCCACGATCTGTTTAGCATTGTGGTCCCTCTTGCTTAGAGCTGGGAAAGGGAGCTTGTACCTGTAAGCTGGCTGATGTTTCATATGAAGCATAATGTTGCAGGGGATTCAGGCTCTGCAGTCTAGAATTTGAAATTGAAATTTATGTAATACAAATATTAATAAATACTAGTGTAATTTTTCAATCTATCTACAACTTTTGTATTTCTAGTCATGTCAATGTCTTTTATTGGAAAATACATCAAGTAGAAAGATAATAATTTTTTTTTTTTAAATATTGATACAAAAGCAGTTTTAGTTAGAACAGATTATTTATTTTTAGGCTTTTGAAGAAAAAAAAAATCATTACCATTTGTGTATGTTTGATACAATAGATTGGGTAAGATCGGAATTAGACCTCTGACAAGGACTATGAGAAATGTACTTAATTTTTTTCAAATTGTCTTGCTTATTAATTGCTGTAGGGGCGTGGCAATGATGAGAAGTACAAAACATACTAATAAGATCAATTATGTAAACTGATACCGCCTACCTTTTCAACTTGAAGAGATGGACAAGACCTTAGGTATGAAAGTCCAGATGCCATGAGTTCGCGTTTCATGTAGATGCCACAGATCTTTACTTTGCAACCTAAGATTTAAAACAGAGAAATACATATACCATAAAGAGAGCGAAAATACTTCTCAGAATAATAGTTGTCACTTTACCTAATCTAATGTGTTCAACTGAACAAAAATACATTTTCAGCAGTGATTATAATTGTAATTTAAATGTGTTTGGGTCAAACCACTATGTCACTAACCACATTGAAAGTTTTAGAAAATGGGATAATTGTATCAATTGGACTATGGAACTTGGAACCTTTTTTGTTATAATAAACATTTTGGACTCTTCTTGATTTTGATTTTGATCCCAAACATTTCTTTAAAATCTTAATCTTGAATGTGTTGACCTTGAACTTGAGCTTTCATTTGTAATCTGACTCTACAACAGTCTTATCTTAATCTTGGATACTCTGATCTTGAACCAAATCCTATTGTAGAGTCTACAGAGAATTGATTAAAATTACCCTCTGGGGAATAGAAGGGAAAACTTTACCTTAAATGGTATATAACAAACAGAAAGCAGCTTACATCGTATATACGCTCGTTAGAGTTTCTTCAATCACATCTTTATACTTTAATTGCTGCCCTATTCTATGAACAATATTGATCAAAATCTGGCTGATTTAGTAATTTATCTATGTTTTTGACCTGTAATGGTTGGCTTCCTCTTAAATTAAGAACACAGAATGTTCAGTTTGTTATTGTAGCATCTAATATCCGGCATCTTAACCCTTTATCATAAATGAATATCAACACTATGTAAAACTCAACAACAAGTTAGTAATTTATTTGTATGTACATGTACATGTAGGTCTAGAAGAAGAAGACAAAAAACCTCACCCTTATTGTAATGTCGGTGTTCAAACTTTGCTAAGAAGATCACATCAAAGGGCCACTTAGCACGGTAGGATCTTGCAGTACACCTTGAATCAAATTACATTATGCAGAGCCAAACCCTTTCATCGGGGCCAAGGTAGGATGAGAAGTTAGTCCAGGACGTTGAAGAAACGGTGGGAGAGAAGTCTTAGACTAGAGGTCTTTTTCTTGGATATGATTTCAGGTCCACTCCATCTCCGACTCTGAAGAAAATGAAATGAATGAAAACAAAATATTGAGTTCGATACATGACTCATGAGCCTACTACATAACATTCTACATTTACATGTAGTCTAAAGGCTAACATGTTATATGTAGGCCTAGATTAGATCTAGGTCTAACTCCTGTCAATTTAGATCTCCCAAAAATACAAGTAGTCTAGATCAAGGACTAAAGGACGAACTCCAACTTCTAACTGATTTAAGTTAGTCCTGCACAAAGGGTGCAATGTAGAGACTAGACATCTACCCTAAATCTAGTATCATGTAGACTAAATCTACATTAAGATCTTAATCAAGATCTAACTTGGTCTTGGGTCTGACACTGTGGAGTCCAATTTTCTTTCATGACATGTTAAAAAATGATATTGTTGATTGTTATTATCAACATGAAACAATGTGTACCGCACTGCCTATATACCGGCAAAAAACAAAGTAGATAATTTGGAATCTAGGCCTAGATCTAAGCCTAAATCTACAATAATAAGCAGTAGTCTACTGTCTAGTCTAGACCTAGACTTATCATCAACCATACAACGCGATGATTCCTAAACCGGTGGTAGGCCTAGACTGATTTTGTTATCAAATTCAAGAATAAACTATTTTTCTTAATGAATTTGGACCTGTCCTAACCAAATATTTAACGTCTTCAGACAGGTACAGTTGGACTAGACCGAAAGCTTCAGTCCCTATAATCATCGGTTGTTCCACTGAGACTACGTCTGGCTCCACTAGACCTCGGTTATAGGGACTGAATGACTGCCTATGCCAGCCTGTGTTGAAGATATTCGGCTAGATTTTAGCCGTTAGGCCCCTCCCACAAACATGACAAACTTGCCACGGCCGTATTGTTATGCCCCCAAAATCCCCCGAAATGTCATTTTACCTCGTGAATATCCAATTTTGAATTAGGCCTAGGCTATAATACATCGGTTCCACTTACTAACTTGATTGATATAATCCGTTTAATGGTCCCTTTTAAGGAAATTATGGGTCAAAATCGACCTCCATGTTGAAAATCTTGCAAGCCGTTTTAAACTCTCGCTGCCGTCAATCTCATCCCTTCTAGTCTACGCCGAAGGCAAAATGATTATGAAGGAAAAACTGTGATAACGCCATTACGAACGTGTAGATGGCGCACAGTTTTTCCTTCATAATCATTTTGCCTTCGGCGTAGACTAGAAGGGATGAGATTGACGGCAGCGAGAGTTTAAAACGGCTTGCAAGATTTTCAACATGGAGGTCGATTTTGACCCATAATTTCCTTAAAAGGGACCATTAAACGGATTATATCAATCAAGTTAGTAAGTGGAACCGATGTATTATAGCCTAGGCCTAATTCAAAATTGGATATTCACGAGGTAAAATGACATTTCGGGGGATTTTGGGGGCATAACAATACGGCCGTACGTGGCAAGTTTGTCATGTGGGAGGGGCCTAACGGCTAAAATCTAGCCGAATATCTTCAACACAGGCTGGCATAGGCAGTCATTCAGTCCCTATAACCGAGGTCTAGTGGAGCCAGACGTAGTCTCAGTGGAACAACCGATGATTATAGGGACTGAAGCTTTCGGTCTACAGTTGGACATGCATGAGTTTATATGAATGGGACGGAAATGCATGAACCGGTGCAATTCGTCCATCTTAACTTAAGTTTATTTCACTTGGGGAATGCTTTTAGTTGATATTTATTTCAAATATTGTTCGGTTAAAAATGAGAGGAATACTTTCCTTCTAACAAAATAACAATTTAGTTGTCAACAGAATGATTTTTTTTTGAAGAAAACGGAATTTACTTACTTTTCGAGGACCTCTCTTGCAGTAGTTTAGCGACGCAATTTTGTGGTTGATCGATTGACCCAACATCGACTAGCCTTTATAACAAAGCCATTTTTATTTATTCTAAAATTTATCAAAATCAATTCCAGCTTAAATTTGACTCGAGGAAAAGTTCAGCTAATGAGCATCAATTTTAAGCCAAAAGTGATTCGGCCTTAAAAAACCGGGAAAATTAGTTAAATTTCCCCAACTTGGCATTGTTTAAGCTACGAAAATTCACAAATTCTGAGTCGAAGAGTAAGAGCTGACGTAGGTTGGGGGAAGGGGGGGGGGGGGCATACCTGCCACCTCATGAAACTTGATGTTCCTTAGACGATGCATCCGAAAAACGATCTAGAATTATTTTTAAAAAGGACAGTTTGCCTTTAACGGTTCCTTGCAGAGCACGAAACTTTAAAATTCGCTGTATTCGGCGATTCGCCATTCTGCTTTAAAAAAAAAGCTAATGCAACCCGAAATATTGATACTGATAGTAAACGCAATGATAATAAATGATAATAATGATGATAGTAGTGGCAACAAAAATAATATTAATAATAATAACAACTAGAATTTAAATCGTCACGAGGACGATTAAGGTGGTCTGTTTTTAAGTCTTATGTTAGATTATAATATTTACTATATTGAGAAAGGGAGAAGTTATATAGACATGTAAACAATGATGATCATGATGATGATCATGATGATGATGATCTTGATAGTAATGGTGATGACGACGATGATGATGATCATGATCATGATGATGTTGATGATCATCATCAACAGACCATGATGACATCTGATTGAAAAAAATGAGGGGACATTTAGATAATGTAGTCTCAGCTACAACATACTCCAAAATCAACAAAAATCAAGCCGAAATAACGGCGATATTGCTCGCAAAAGACAAGAATGTAGAATCCAGATTTGAGAAAAAGTCATATCCCATAAGGACTACACGCAAAAAGTAATGGATCAAGTGATAATAGGGTAATAATAAAGTAAATATGGTTGTTTATTACATTATTTGCGATTGTACGTGTTTTAATATTCAAAGGAGATGGTAGAGTGAAAGGTCAAAAAGAAAAAAAAGTGAAGAAAAAAAATTGTTGGAGACGCCCGGACTCGAACCAGGGACCTCGAGGTCGGAAGTCAAGTGCGTTACCGATATACCAAAACATTATCCATAGAGGTTACACGTAAACGGAAAATGGAATTCTCAAATCCCACTTTGCAAGTGAAATATGAGCATGATCCCGGCATCTGATCGAAAAATAAAGGGCACACTTGTGATAGCTTATTGTCTCAGCTACAACATACTCAAAGCTCAGCGTAAACAAAGATAAAACGACAGAGATATTGCTCGCGAAAGACGGAAATGTAGAATCCAGTTTTGAGAAAAAGTCATGTCCTATTGAGAATACACGCAAAATGTGAAAAATTGACATGCATCCTTTAATTGCAAAAATACGCCATGATACCTTTGTCAAAATGAAATATTGTTTGGACTGCATTTGTAGAGAATTGTCTCAGCTAGAACATATCAAAATTTGAAAGAAAATTGATCAATATTTACAGAGATACAATCAATTTTCCAAAAATCTGCTTCGTCATAATATCCAATTTGAAATGTTGAGTTCGGAGGCCATTATGATGACGTCATGAGTTAATTGAGGGTCAAATGAGACATGAAATCATATTTCCGACTCATAATCTATCTAAATATGAAAAGAAAATGGGGGTATCTATCCATTCTGAAGAGTTAAAATTAATTTTGTATAGGCTTGTTTTTGCACATGAAATGTGGATAAGGATAGCGCAGATCCGCGCGTGCTGTTAGCTTTGACGGCCGCTAATTGCGTCATTACTGGTCAAAAAAAGGTGAACAAGGTATCAAAATGCTTGGAAAATGTAATAAATATGATAGTGAAAATTTGGCAATTCTATGTTGCAAAATGTCAGAACGCGCGGTTACGCGCGGAAACGCGCAAAAATAT
The DNA here is from genome assembly GCA_035222895.1 of Strongylocentrotus droebachiensis. Lineage (NCBI taxonomy): Eukaryota > Metazoa > Echinodermata > Echinoidea > Camarodonta > Strongylocentrotidae > Strongylocentrotus > Strongylocentrotus droebachiensis. The sequence continues at coordinate 185,050 of JAVYIG010000578.1, read as the reverse complement.
AAGTGCTCGCGCGCAAATTTAAAAAATGCTTACAATGGCCTAAAACGTGTGCAAAACAAATTTGGAACGAATTTGAGCATTTTTAAATTTTGATGCGGGCGTACGTGCGCGTCAAGGTGCGCGCACGGATTTTGTTGACATTTGTAGTTGACCTTTGACCTGAAATTAAAGTATACAAAATATGGTTTATTTTTTATTACTCGTTATTGAGATATGATAATGACCTGATTTTTACAAAATGGCGCCTGGATGACGTCAAGATGACCCCATGAACTTGAAAAAGGTTTCGGGAACTTGATATTATAGGGCCTGATGACTAACAGAAATTTGAAGGAAATTGGCTAAGTCAATTTCGAGTAAACGTATACACAAAAAAAGTGTACGGAAGAAATAAAAATAAAGAAATAAAGAAATAAATAAATAAAGAAAGAAAATTCTAACAAAATTAATAGGTGATCTGTCATCGACAGACCACCTAATTATAAACTAAAAGTTGTAACAATGATAATAACTATTAATGAACATTTATAATAATGATAATTTATTTTATCAGCATATTATTATTTTGTTTAAAGTCAAAATGGACTAATATCGACCCTTGGCCTACATTATTTTAACTTCCTACGATTCATACTAATACATGCAACAAAACAGGTATTCAAATTCTATTCATTGCGACTGTACATTGAAAATTCTAAAATAACAATTGAGAGCGATAATCAAACAAAACCCATCCTAACTTTCAGTCAAAACTTGGATGTTAATCCCCCCGTGTTAACCTTTGCATCCTTTCATGCACTCGTATCATTATTTTTTCTCACGGCAGACTAACTAAACAGGATCGTCTAGTAGTATTTTAATCTATTTTCTACAAACTTTGAACATAAACCTACCTGACATATGACATCGTCTTCACATGTCTGCAGCACTCGATGAGGTAAACCAAGTCTTCCTCATCTGTGCACTCTACCCAGTGCAGATATAGCCTCCGTAGGTTCTTGGTTTGTACTCTGATCAGCAGACCAAGTCCTCTCATCGTCTCTCTCGATACACTCCTCTTCTCTGATGGGAGTGTGTACGGTGCTGTAAGGTTGATGTGTCTGAGCTGTTGTCCTCCGGTCCGACGAAGACCAGCCGTGATCTGAGCTATGTCTCTCTCTGCATCATCGATAGTGATATCGATCTCTCTCAAACCAGGAAGCGATGAGAGCAGGCCTTCATAGCTTTGTGACGTCACTCTCTCGGCTGCTAGCTGTGTGACGGATGGAAGCTCAGGAGGAGATGGAGGGAAACTGAGAGAAGAGTCTGAGATGGTGAGATGGTTCAGTGAGGTGAAGGATCTGAGACAGGACCACATTCTGGCAGCCATCACAGTAGATAGCTGGCATTTCTCTACGAGGAGTCGACACTCGTCCTGGAATTAGAATAGATAATGAAATACAGAGAGACTAAATGGTTACTGAATCACGTTAATGCTGTAATGCGAAACCGGGTACATAGTGAGACCCCCCCCCCCCCTCTTGTATTATATCTTAACGGCAGACATTAAATTAATAATTATAACCACAGTATACATAATTGACTGGTAGGGCGACCAGCGATATAGGGAAAATAATAACGGGGAAAATATAACTTATGATTTGATTTTTTTTTTAAATCCAGTTAGGCGAGGCGTCAAAAATAAATATACCAGCCGGCGGCAGCTAACTGCACTTATGCGTCTTGGCAGCATTTTTTTAATTAGCTGAGCCGGCTACCGCTGGCGGTAGGAAATGGCATCCAAAAGCATGCGCCGGCTGCCGCCTTTCGAATGGAAACCGAGCCTCGGAAAAAGCTAGAAAACATGAGCTCAGCCTGGCTGCCGCCGGCAGGAGGACAGTGATATGCCGCCAAACTCCAGCCTCTCGCATGGAAGCCGAGCCTCTTCTTAATGAGGTCGCCTGGGCCCCAGCCGGCCTAATTGAACCAGCCACCCCGCGGCCTGGTTCACCGCCACATCCTGCCAATCGATATCTTCATAAAGCAGAATCTAATTTGTAAGAGCAAAAGAAACAGCGCCATCTTATCATCACTGATAAATAACTCGAAAAAACAGTATAGCCTTGCGAAAATAATCTTTTCAGATTGGACAGCCTTATAAACCCCAAAACAACAATAACAACTTGTCACTAGAGACAAATAATTATGTGGTCATTCTTTTCTGATGTGCCTTTTTTAATAAAGAGACCAGTCGTACCGTGGATATATGGGCTCACTTCATGTAGATGCATCCTGCCTGTAAACGGATTAGATGCCTTGTATTTTCATATTCAAAAAAATAATTTTGGTAACAACATAAGATTTGCTATTTTAAATTACTGGCTCGCCTATTGTTTATAATACCCAAATCATATATTTGTGTTTATTTTTGTTATGCTTCAATGATATAAATCCTATTATAAACCTTACTTTAAGAATCTTTCCTAATCCTGCCATCTGATTGGTTGAAAGTGAAGTCGTGATTTTAACTATGCCCGCCAAAATGATCTGGTTCTAAATATGCCTGCCAAAATGTTATCCTTGTCAAGTCGAGGTGAGGGAGATAATATTATCTTTGTCAAGTCGAGGCGAGACAGATAATATTTATATTATATTATAATATGCCGCCGTCATGTTCTGATGAGTTGCGTTTGAAAGATAGAGTTCAGTCTAGAAATCAGGGGTACTTTGTTTTTCGAAGAATTTAGAAAATATAAATCTAACGTACATCTCTATGAGTTAATTGGGGACTGAATAGATAACTAGACATATAATACTTGTTTGGAACAAGTATAGGTGGGCTGGTCAAACTGAACTTTGAGACAAAATAGAGCAAAAATAAGCGAGATACTGCTAAAAAAAACAATGTCATGTAGATTAAAGATGTACGAAATTCACCTTCAATAGGCATAACACGCTACTTAAGACATTTCTGATATGTGCCCTTTAATCGTAATTTTCACTATGATGACGTCATCAAAATGAAAAATGGTGATGACTGAGCTTGTAGAGAATTGTCTAAGCTACATCATATCGAAATTTGGAAGAAAATCGATAAATATTTACAGAGATACAATCAATTTTACATAAATATGCTGACTTCATAATATGCAAATTCGTATTTTGAGATCCAAGGCCATTATGATGATGTCACGATACACTTAATGGCCAAATGAGACATGGAATCATATCTTCGACTCATACTCTATCTAAATATGAAAAAAATTGAAGGTCACGGTTCATTCCAAAGAGCTATAATGGATTTTGTATAGGCATGTTTTTGCCCATATATGCTATGTATTAAAAGAGCTCGCGCGCACGGGCATTTTTCTTGAATTGACGCTCATCTTGTTGTTAATGGACATAAAGAGATAAACATGGTATCAAATTCCTCGAAAAAATATGAGAAATATCATGAAAGAAAAAAAAATGGCGATTCTATGTTGTGTAATGGTGTAACGCGCGAAAACGCGCGCGCATGCTCGTGCGCGCGATTTTTTATAAAATGCTTAAAATGACCTGAAACGTATGCAAAAAAAATTTAAGACGATTTCGAGCATTTAAAATTTTTGCGCGCGTAATGACGCGCGGACGCACGCGCACGCGCGCGTTTTTTGACCTGAATTTGACCGGACTGATATTGACCTTGATCATGATAAATATGAATGATAAATTACTTTTGGTTATGAAGATATGATCATGAGTTGATTTTCAATTTTTTTCACAAAATGGCGCCTAGATGACGTCATCAGTCAAGGTCAAGGTCGAAAAACTTCCTATGCTTTGTGAATATGCCTATACATATGTGTGTTAAATTTTAAGATATTTGATTGAGCCATTTTCAAATTATCTTGAACACAAAAAAGTGGGTCGAAATAAGAAAAACTAGACATATAATACTTGTTTGGAACAAGTATAGGTGGGCTGGTCAACTTAAATTTTAAACAAAATAGAGCAAAAATAAGCGAGATACTGCCTTAAAATTCTTAAAAAACAATATCATGTAGTTTCATGACGTAAACGAAATTCACCTTCTATAGGGATAACGCAAATTATGAAATGTTTGACATGAGGCCTTTAATCGAGATTTTCACTATAATGACGTCATCAAAATGAAAAATGGTTATTACTAAACTTGTAGAAAATTGTCTTAGCTACAACATATCGAAATTTTGAAGAAAATTGATCAATATTTACAGAGATACAATCAATTTTACATAAATATGCTGACGTCATAATATGCAAATTCGTATTTTGAGTTCCAAGGCCATTGTGATGATGTCACGATACACTTAATGGCCAAATGAGACATGAAATCGTATCTCCGACTCATACACTATCGAAATATGAAAAAAGATTGAGGATCCCGGTGCATTCCAAAGAGCTATAATGGATTTTGTATAGGCATGTTTTTGCCCATATATGCTATGTATTATAAGAGCTTGCGCGCACGGATATTTATCTTGAATGGACGCTCATCTTGTTATTAATGGTCATAATGATATGAACGTGGTATCAAATTGTTCAAAATAATATGGGAAATATCATGAAAGAAAAAAAAATGGCGATTCTATGTTGTGTAATGGTGTTACGCGCAAAAACGCGCGCGCATGCATGTGTGCGCGATTTTTTATAAAATGCTTAAAATGGCCCGAAACGTATGCAAACAAAATTTGAGACGATTTTGAGCATTTTGAAATTTTGCGCGCGCACCGACGCGCGGACGTACGCGCACGCGCGCGTTTTTTGACCTGAAATTGACCGGACGGATATTGACCTTGATCATGATAAATATGATTGAGAAATGGGTTTGGGTTATGAAGATATGATCATGAGTTGATTTTCAGAATATTTCACAAAATGGCGCCTAGATGACGTCATCAGTCAAGGTCAAGGTCCAAAAATTTGCTGTGTTTTGTGAATATGCCTATACATATGTGTGCCAAATTTCAAGGTATTTTATTGAGCCATTTTCAAATTATCTTGCACACAAAAAAGTGGGTCGAAATAAGAAAAATAAATAAATAAATAATAAATAAATAAAGGCGATTTTAACAAATATATAAGGTGGTCTGTATTAGATACAGCCCACCTAATAAATAATAAAGAATAATAATAATAACTAGACATATAATACTTGTTTGGAACAAGTATAGGTGGGCTGGTCAACTTAAATTTGAGACAAAATAGAGCGAAAATAAGCGAGATACTGCTTAAAAATTCTTAAAAAACAATATCATGTAGTTTAATGACGTGAACGAAATTCACCTTCTATAGGGATAACGCAAATTAAAAAGGCCTTTTGACATGAGGCCTTTAATCGAGATTTTCACTATGATGACGTCATCAAAATGAAAAATAGTTATTTCTAAGCTTGTAGAGAATTATCTTAGCTACAACATATCGAAATTTTGAAGTAAATTGATCAATATTTACAGAGATACAATCAATTTTCCATAAATATGCTGACGTCATAATATGCAAATTCGTATTTTGAGTTCCAAGGCCATTGTGATGATGTCACGATACACTTAATGGCCAAATGAGACATGGAATCATATCTCCGACTCATACTCTATCTAAATATGAAAACAAATTGAAGGTCACGGTTCATTCCAAAGAGCTATAATAGATTTTGTATAGGCATGTTTTTGCCCATATATACTACGTATTAAAAGAGCTCGCGCGCACAGACATTTATCTTGAATTGACGCTCATCTTGTTAATAATGGTCATAAAGAGATAAACATGGAATCAAATTCCTTGAAAAAATATGAGAAATATCATGAAAGAAAAAAAAATGGCGATTCTATGTTTTGTAATGGTGTTACGCGCGAAAACGCGCGCGCATGCTCGTACGCGCGATTTTTTATAAAATGCTTAAAATGACCTGAAACGTATGCAAAATAAATTTGAGACGAATTTGAGCATTTAAAAATTTTGCGCGCGCACTGACGCGCGGACGTACGCGCACGCGCGCGTTTTTTGACCTGAATTTGATCGGACTGATATTGACCTTGATCATGATAAATATGAATGAGAAATTACTTATGGTTATGAAGATATGATCATGAGTTGATTTTCAAAATTTTTCACAAAATGGCGCCTAGATGACGTCATCAGTCAAGGTCAAGGTCGAAAAATTTGCTGTGTTTTGTGAATATGCCTATACATATGTGTGTTAAATTTTAGGATATTTGATTGAGCCATTTTCAAATTATCTTGCACACAAAAAAGTGGGTCGAAATAAGAAAAATAAATAAATAATAAATAAATAAAGACGATTTTAACAAAAATATAAGGTGGTCTGTATTAGATACAGCCCACCTGACTAGACATATAATACTTGTTTGGAACAAGTATAGGTGGGCTGGTCAACTAACATTTGAGACAAAATAGAGCAAAAATAAGCGACATACTGCTTACAAATTCTTAAAAGACAATATCATGTAGATTCATAACATGAACTAAATTCACCTTCTATAGGCATAACACGCAAATTATGAAGTTTTTGACATGAGGCCTTTAATCAAAATTTTCACTATGATGACGTCATCAAAATGAAAAATGGTTATTACTGCGCTTGTAGAAAATTCTCTTAGCTACAACATATCGAAATTTTGAAGAAAATTGATCAATTTTTACAGAGATACAATCAATTTTACATAAATATGCTGACGTCATAATATGCAAATTCGTATTTTGAGTTCCAAGGCCATTGTGATGATGTCAAGATACACTTAATGGCCAAATGAGACATGGAATCATATTTCCGACTCATACTCTATCTTAATATGAAAAAAAAATTGAGGATCCCGGTGCATTCCAAAGAGCTATAACGGATTTTGTATAGGCATGTTTTTGCCCATATATGCTATGTATTAAAAGACCTCGCGCGCACTGACATTTATCTTGAATTTACGCTCATCTTGTTAATAATGGTCATAAAGAGATAAACATGGAATCAAATTCCTTGAAAAAATATGAGAAATATCATGAAAGAAAAAAAATGGCGATTCTATGTTTTTGAATGGTGTTACGCGCGAAAACGCGCGCGCATGCTCGTACGCGCGATTTTTTATAAAATGCTTAAAATGACCTGAAACGTATGCAAAATAAATTTGAGACGATTTTGAGCATTTAATTTTTTTGCGCGCGCACTGACGCGCGGACGTACGCGCACGCGCGCGTTTTTTGACCTGAAATTGATTGGACTGATATTGACCTTGATCATGATAAATATGAATTAGAAATGGTTTTTGGTTATGGAGATATGATCATGAGATGATTTTCAAAAAAATTCACAAAATGGCAACTAGATGACGTCATCAGTCAAGGTCAAGGTCGAAAAATTTGCTGTGTTTTGTGAATATGCCTATACATATGTGTTTTAATTTTTAAGATATTTGATTGAGCCATTTTCAAATTATCTTGAACACAAAAAAGTGGGTCGAAATAAGAAAAATAAATAAATAAATAATAAATAAATAAAGGCGATTTTAACAAAAATATAAGGTGGTCTGTATTAGATACAGCCCACCTGACTAGACATATAATACTTGTTTGGAACAAGTATAGGTGGGCTGGTCAACTTAAATTTGAGACAAAATAGAGCAAAAATAAGCGAGATACTGCTTTTAAATTCTTGAAAAACAATATCATGTAGTTTCATGACGTGAACGAAATTCACCTTCTATAGGGATAACGCAAATTATGAAGGCCTTTTGACATGAGGCCTTTAATCGAGATTTTCACTATGATGACGTCATCAAAATGAAAAATGGTTATTACTGCGCTTGTAGAAAATTGTCTTAGCTACAACATATCGAAATTTTGAAGAAAATTGATCAATATTTACAGAGATACAATCAATTTTCCATAGATATGCTGACTTCATAATATGCAAATTCGTATTTTGAGTTCCAAGGCCATTGTGATGATGTCACGATACACTTAATGGCCAAATGAGACATGAAATCATATCTCCGACTCATACTCTATCTAAATATGAAAAAAATTTGAGGATCCCGGTGCATTCCAAAGAGCTATAATGGATTTTGTATAGGCATGTTTTTGCCCATATATGCTATGTATTATAAGAGCTCGCGCGCACGGACATTTATCTTGAATTTACGCTCATCTTGTTATTAATGGTCATAAAGAGATAAACATGGTATCAAATTCCTCGAAAAAATATGAGAAATATCATGAAAGAAAAAAAAATGACGATTCTATGTTTTGTAATGGTGTTACGCGCGAAAACGCGCGCGCATGCTCGTACGCGCGATTTTTTATAAAATGCTTAAAATGACCTGAAACGTATACAAAATAAATTTGAGACGATTTTGAGCATTTAAAATTTTTGCGCGCGCACTGACGCGCGGACGTACGCGCACGCGCGCGTTTTTCGACCTGAAATTAACCGGACTGATATTGACCTTGATCATGATAAATATGAATGAGAAATACCTTTTGGTTATGAAGATATGATCATGAGTTGATTTTCAGAAAATTTCACAAAATGGCGCCTAGATGACGTCATCAGTCAAGGTCAAGGTTGAAAAATTTGCTGTGTATTGTTCATATGCCTATACATATGTGTGCCAAATTTCAAGGTATTTGAATAAACCATTTTCAAGTTATCTTGCCTACAAAAAAGTGGGTCGAAATAAGAAAAATAAATAATAATAATAATAATAAAGGCAATTTTAACAAAATTATAAGGTGGTCTGTATTAGATACAGCCCACCTAATAAAGGCAATTTTAACAAAATTATAAGGTGGTCTGTATTAGATACAGCCCACCTAATAAAAACAAAAAAGAAAATGAAATATGATGAAATACACATGAAAAAACAATCTTGAAAGAAAAAGAATGAGCTATAAAAAAGTGTGTAATAAACGATAAATGTATATTGACCATCAATTTAAGTGCACAAAGTGCTAATTTGAATGCTAAAAATGAATTAGAATGCTAGAAGTACACCGTCGCGTTGTCAGAAAATCGTGTTGCGCCAAATCGAATGACCGAATAGCGAAAGAAGCACATTGTTTATTAATTTGAATGAAACATACGTAGATTCTAACGAAAATTCCATAGATTTGAAAACTAGAAAAGGGAATATAAACCCGATATATACCTGACTGCACTAAAACCGTCGAATTTGAACGCAAGACAAATTAATTTGAAAGACAAACTCGCGAATTTGGCCGGGAAATCCTATATTTTTCATTTTTTTCCAAGATGGCTGCCAATTGCTTATTATAGCTGGCCAAGCCCATATATTCACAGATATTGTGCTAGGTGAGTATAGTGATGTAATGTATGAACAAATAAATGATTTGTATCACTTTAGAAGATATTTAAACAAAATATATATCACAGGCTTTTTTGTAGGGGGGGGGGGTTCCGGAATAGTAAAACAAAAAATGGAGGCGGCGGCCAAAAAGGAGGCGAGAATTTGTTATTTGGCCTCATTCATATCTATTTAATCCCCAAATAACCGATAGAGGCGACCTGAGATTTATATTTTCTTCGAAAGATAAAGTGCCCCTGATTTCTAGACTGAACTTTAAAACGCAACTCATCAGAACTTGAAAACATGACGGCGACATAATATATTAGGCCAAATAAAATAAAATGTTTAGCGTCCTGCCTTTTCAAAAAATAGGAAGGAGGAGGCCTTTTTTCTTCTTTTTTTGTCTTTTTCAAAATGGCCGCTTGGTACATTTTCCCTGCAGCCAAGATGGCTGAGGGGACTTTTTTAATTTTAAAATCAGAAATAGATCCATTTTAAAGATACTATGTCCCTTTTGCAGCCTACATCAACTTTTGTAGAACTTTGCAGGAATTATGAATATGTTATGTATGTCCTATCTGTGAAATTTAAACTTGAGCAGTGTCCTAATATTCAAATTATGCAATGAAACCGGTTTACTTGCTTGACTTCACTGTCAGACACTATTGGGTGACTGATTGGCTGTTTTCATCTTTGGTAATAACATATATATTAAGTGAGCTGTAAAGGGTACATGAGCATTTGTCTACATCAATAACCCACTTCTTGTAATGGCCAAAATTAAACTGATTGAATCTTTGCGAGGCATAAAACGTACGACCATTCGGTACAATGGTCTGAAAATCAGACTATTACTTACTCGCTCTATAGCTCCTAAGTCGATTCGACGACTAATAGTCTTTATTTTCCCACTTAAAGACATTTTCAAGCTCCCTCTTTTTAGGGAAGTTCTAAATTAGTATTGTCTTTCAAATGCCGTTGGAATTTAACCTTTTCATTTTTTGGCCTGCAAATGGGACATAGTACCTTTAACAGTGTTTTTATGTGTTTTTTTTACTTTAAAAAAGAAAACAAAAAAGGAGAAGGCCCTCAAAAAGGAAGCGGGAGGGGACGCTAAACATGTATATTTTTTGTTAATTGCCTTATGCTGTTGTTGTTATTTGTTCGTGTGGCGGTGCGTCATGGAAACAAATAGAAAAAAATAAGTTAAACAGACATTTGTCTGAATATATACTGTATGAAAAGAAAAGGAGAAGTTAGGATTCACGATCAAATACTCTATCTAACGTACACCTTTATCGGTTATTTGGGGACTGTATATAAATATAAATAATAAACAACAAGTCAACGGCAAGCTCAACAACTATAAGCATCTGTTGTCATATACTAGTAGCTTTTTACTATACGTAGTCGCGCACTCGGTGACTCAACACTAGTTTGATCGCTTTTGTCCGGCTTGCCAGATTCTATTGTTCTGGCACGGATTAAGGCTGCCTAACTTGAATTACCCAAAGTGTCGGCATGGCATAGGCTATGTGTGTGGAGGGAGGGGTGATTCTTTTTTAATAATGTTAGATTTGTCTAATGTTCAATGTTTGATGAATGTTCTGTAAATATATTGAGTAAAGCATGACGTCGAAAATGTCTTAGCATGCTGCCCGACACGTCCAAGGCATAGGTCGCACGCCATTAATGGCATGCCTTAATTTTCCATGCCACACGCATCCGGAATTGTTTCACTCAATCAACTGATTACTTCATGCATGTCAAAATTATAATTCAAACGCCATATCTGTTTCCAACAAAACGCAACAAAACGGACGCTTCGTGTCGCAACTCTTTGTATATTAGAGGGTACTATATGCCCCATCCCTGCAGGCCTATGGGTGCATTAAACAGTATTGCATGCATTTCACGAACAATACATGGGTCAAAGGTTCTCTTTTGGTCTTCGACACCCCCCCCCCCCCCCTCTCTCTCTCTCTCTCTCTCTCTTCCTCTCCCTTTCAAACGTGCCTTCCATCATCTACTTTGCGTTCACATATTATGTGCCGTATTAAAGTGATGGTGTTAGATATAGAGCGAAATAATTGAAAATATAACGAAAATTATTAAACTTGGAAAAAAGAAGAGAAAAATGACAGTGCTGATTAATTGAGGAGTTGCAAATTGATCTGAAAATTAGGTGGCGGAAAATATATACATTATTGACCGGGGGCGCAAAATTTGTCTTTTACTAAGATGGCGAAAAATTGATCTGAAACTTCGGGGGAGGGGGGAGGGTCGCAAAATTGATCTGAAACTAAGGGAGCGGCAATTTTATATTCGATTGAGGTAGCGCAAAATTTATCTTAACCTTCGGGGGCGCAACATCTATCTTAGACTAAAGAGGGGGCGCAAAATTGATCTGAAACTAAGGTGGGCGCAAAATGGATCTTTTATTGAGGGGGTGCAAAATTGATCTGAAACCTTTGGGGCAGGAATTTATATTTTATTGAGGCGGCGCCAAAATGATCTGAAACTAAGGGGGTAGGACGTTAATATGTTATTGAGGGGGCGCAAGAATTGGTCTGAAACTAAGGGGGCGCAAATTTGATCTGAAACTTAGCGGGGTGCAGGAATTTATATTTTATTGAGGCGGCGCCAAATTGATCTGAAACTAAGGGGGTAGGACGTTTATATTTTAAGGGGGCGCAAAATTGGTCTGAAACTAAGGGGGCGCAAATTTGATCTGAAACTTAGGGTGCAGACATTTATATTTTATTGAAGGGCCCGCGCCACATTGATCTGAAACTTGGGGGGGGGGGGGGGGTAGGACGTTAATATTTTATTGAGGGGGCGCAAGAATTGAACTGAAACTAAGGGGGCGCAAATTTGATCTGAAACTTAGGGTGCAGAAATTTATATTTTATTGAGGTGCCGCAAATTGTTCTGAAACTTAGGGGGCGCAAAATGTATAGTTTAGGTTGATCATGTAACATATACGTATTGGTGTGTACTACAAGGTTCTGGAATTAGCCAATCCTTGGTTATAAAGTAACAAACACCGTACATAGAAAGATGTAGCCTATATGCAACTACACAACCAAACTTTGTATAGTCCTAGAAGACAATATGCATTGCAAATCCAGAATGTGTTGTTATTGTATCTGCTCTATTAAACGTCGCTCTTTTTCCAAATCCCCCATTTTAAGATATGACTTTCATTACGACTAAGTTTGTAAGCTTCAGAATGTTGGTAGTGAAAAATCATAAAATCACAGAACGTAGATAAAAACTAAAGCATATACATGTATGTTCTGTATAACCCTCTGAAGGCAGACAATGCACAATGCGATACACCAGCATCGCATTGCACCTTTTTTTTTTTTTTTTTTTACCGTAATGTTTTTAAAGTTAACTGTAATGTTCTCAAATATGCGTACATTCATTCTCGTCATTATCATTCTCATTTTCTTTTTCTTTTGTATTTAGTACCTGTTTACTCCTGATTATGTTGTTGTTATTGCTTTTTCGTGGGGCGGTGCGTCATGGAAACAAATAGAACAAAATAAGTTAAACAGACATATACGAAAAGAAAAGGAAAAGTTAGGATTCACGATCAAATACTCTATCTAACGTACACCTTTATCGGTTATTTGGGGACTGTATATAAATATAAATAATAAACAACAAGTCAACGGCGAGCTCAATAAGCATCTGTTGTCATATACTAGTAGCTTTTTACTATACGTAGTCACGCGCTCGGTGACTCAACGCTAGTTTGATCGCTTTTGTCCGGCTTGCCAGATTCTATTGTTCTGGCGCGGATTAAGGCTGCCTAACTTGAATTACCCAAAGTATCGGCATGGCAAAGGCTATTGTGTGTGGAGGGAGGGGGTGATTCTTTTTTAATAATGTTAGATTTGTCTAATGTTCTATGTTTGATGAATGTTCTGTAAATATATTGAGTAAAGCATGACGTCGAAAATGTTTTAGCATGCTGCCCGACACGTCCAAGGCATAGGTCGCACGCCATTAATGGCATGCCTTAATTTTCCATGCCACACGCATCCGGGCTTGTTTCACTCAATCAACTGATTACTTCATGCATGTCCAAATTATAATTCATACGCCATATCTGTTTCCAACAAAACGCAACAAAACGGACGCTTCGTGTCGCAACTCTTTGTATATTAAAGGGTACTCTATATGCCCCATCCCTGCAGGCCTATGGGTGCATTAAACAGTATTGCATGCATTTCACGAACAATACATGGGTCAAAGGTTCCCCTTTGGTCTTCGACACCCCCTCCCCCCCCCCCCCCCTCTCTCTCTCTCTATCTTCCTCTCCCTTTCAAACGTGCCTTCCATCATATGGCAACGTTGCGTTCACATGTTATTCGCCGTATTAAAGTGATGGTGTTAGATATAGAGCGAAATAATTGAAAGTATATAACGAAAAATATTAAACTTGGAAAAAAGAACAGAAAAATGACAGTGCTGATTAATTGAGGAGTTGCAAATTGATCTGAAAATTAGGTGGCGGAAAATATATACATTATTGACCGGGGGCGCAAAATTTGTCTTTTACTGAGATGGCGAAAAATTGATCTGAAACTTCGGGGGGGGGGGGGGGTCGCAAAATTGATCTGAAACTAAGGGGCGGCATTTTATATTCGATTGAGGTAGCGCAAAATTTATCTTAACCTGTGGGGCGAAACATCTATCTTAGACTAAGGAGGGGGCGCAAAATTGATCTGAAACTAAGGTGGGCGCAAAATGGATCTTTCATTGAGGGGGTGCAAAATTGATCTGAAACCTTTGGGGCAGGAATTTATATTTTATTGAGGCGGCGCCAAAATGATCTGAAACTAAGGGGGTAGGACGTTAATATGTTATTGAGGGGGCGCAAGAATTGGTCTGAAACTAAGGGGGCGCAAATTTGATCTGAAACTTAGCGGGGTGCAGAAATTTATATTTTATTGCGTGTGCCGCAACTTGTTCTGAAACTTAGGGGGCGCAAAATGTATATATTACATTGAAGGGCTCGCGCCACATTGATCTGAAACTTGGGGGGGGGGGGTAGGACGTTAAAATTTTATTGAGGGGGCGTACAATTGAACTGAAACTAAGGGGCGCAAATTTGAACTGAAACTTAGGGTGCAGAAATTTATATTTTATTGAGGTGCCGCAAATTGTTCTGAAACTTAGGGGGCGCAAACTTAGTTTAGGTTGATCATGTAACATATACGTATTGGTGTGTACTACAAGGTTCTGGAATTAGCCAAGCCTTGGTTATAAAGTAACAAACACCGTACATAGAAAAATGTAGCCTATATGCGACTACACAAGCAAACTTTGTATAGTCCTAGAAGACAATATGCATTGCAAAGCCAGAATGTGTTTAAACGTCGCTCTTTTCCCAAATCCCCCATTTTAAGATATGACTTTCATTACGGCTAAGTTTGTAATCTTCAGAATGTTGGTAGTGAAGAATCATAAAATCACAGAACGTAGATAAAAACTAAAGCATATACATGTATGTTCTGTTAACCCTCTGAAGGCAGACAATGCACAATGCGATACACCATCGCATCGCATTGCACTTTTTTTGTTTTTTTGTTACGGTAATGTTTATAAAGTTAACTGTAATGTTCTCAAATATGTGTACATTCATTCTATTCATTATCATTCTCATTTTCTTTTTCTTTTGTATTTAGTACCTGTTTACTCCTGACTATGTTGTTGTTATTGCTTTTTCGTGGGGCGTTGCGTCATGGAAACAAATAGAAAACATAAAGTTAAACAGACATATACGAAAAGAAAAGGAAAAGTTAGGATTCACGATCAAATACTATATCTAACGTACACCTTAATCGGTTATTAGGGACTTTTAATTTTGCACGAAGACAATGTGGATTGCTACGGTCGACGTCCTTTTAATGCACTGCCTTGAATGGACGTTACACGTATCAGTCCACGCAAATCTAAAAGTCCCTATTTACAAACAAGCCAACGGCGAGCTCTAAGCATCTATTGTCATAGAGCTTTTACTACGTAGTCGCGCGCTCAGCGACTCAACGTTATTGTTCGATCGCTTTTGTCCAGATTTGCGGTTTGCCAGATTCTATCGTTCGGGTTGGGGATCAAGGATTTGGGAATCCCCCAATTAAATATTTGGTCAGTAGAATAGGTGTACATTTGATACTATGTTGATGTTGATGGGGGGGGGGGGGTCTCGTGAACGATCGGACCCAAATGGCAAAGGCCCATCAGGATACTTGCAGAGGCGTAGTAAAGTAGCGGATAATAAATAGGCCTTTATTTCCTAGGCATAGATGTAATGTTGTCTTTAAAGACCGACTGTACTAGTTTGGCTAGGAGTGAATAGACCGTCCAGGGTGCTCACTGACAGATGGCTATCTCATTAACTCAGCTCTCGATTAACATAAGAAGAGAGGATCATGGGGACCAATGGTCACCGATTTATTATAGGCTTGTCTTCTATATAGAGGGAGCAAGTAGCTAGTAGTACAATGGGGCATTAGAGGTAGAGGATCTTTATATTGGCAATAGTGGCATGTCGAGACAAAATGAGACAGAGTTATCATGGCTAGACATTGAGAAAATTTGAGAGAAATTGAGAAATTTTTCGTCTTTTTCCTCTTCTAAAACGCGTAAAGAATAGAAAGAGACTACAGGACTACAGTGCGTGGATAAACAAAAAGAAAGAACAAAAATCAATTATCGGCTGGTAAGCGCACGTCATAATAATTTGTTCATGTCTTTGAAAAGCGGCGAATCTAAATTGGTGTTTTAAAAAGCGATTAGGAAAGAATGAACTGTGTCAAGATTACAAAACGTGTGATAAAGAAAATGAGAACGAAATGTCAATAATAAATAGCCTGGTCCATTTCATTTTCGGAATTAAGAAACTGTTTACATATTATTTCGGACTTTCTGGTTTTTGCAATTACAAACCCATTTACATTTACAGAAATACAATTTTTGTGTAAACTATAGTAATTAAAAAAAATATCTAAATCTCAATGATAATGATACTATAGGTTTTCCGGCCAAACTTCGTAAACTAGCTTAGCATCCCAATTAATGTTACGTTCATTCAAGTTCGTGCGAAATTGAATGACTATGTAGATCAACATTCAAAAAGCTAATTGCATCATTCAATTTGCTAATATGCTCATCTTACCGTAATTAAATGCCTAAAACCCCTTGACATCCGGTGGCTCTGCCCCCTGGACCCCACCTAGGGCCCTAAGGCTCCGCCCCCTGGACCCAACACCAATTTATGTCCTGCCAGTGTCACAAATAAGGTATACAACTATGCTCATCTGACCGTAATTTATTGCCCAAAACCCCTGAGCTTCCGGGGGCTCCGCCCCCGGAACCCCACGCCAATTCGTGACCTGCCAGTGTCACAAATAAGGTATAAAATTGTGCTCATCCGACGATGATTTGAAATATAAAACCCCTGAGCTTCTGAGGGCTTCACCCCCTGGACACAACACCAATTTGTGTCCTGCCAGTGTCACAAATGAGGTATCAAAATATGCTCATCTGATCGTAATTTATTGCCCAAAACCCCTGAGCTTCCGGGGGCTCCGCCCCTGGACCCCACGTCAATTCGTGACCTGCCAGTGTCACAAATAAGGTATAAAATTATGCTCATCTGACGATAATTTAATGTATAAAACCCCTGAGCTTCTGGGGGCTCCGCCCTCTGGACCCAAAACAAATTTATGTCCTGCCAGTGTCACAAATACGGTATCAAAATATGCTCATCTGACAGTAATCAAATGCCTATACCCCTTGAGCTTCTGGGGGCTCCACCCCTTGACCCCCGCTGAGAAACGTTCAACGGCGGGACCTACATGTTAGAGTGGGGGTGATGGGCATTTTTTTGTCTACCCCCCAAAAAAACGTTTTTGCCACTGCCGGTGTCACCATTACGTACCAATATTTGGCTCGCATATTTCAAATGTGGGCCCCTCTTAAGAATTAAATCCTGGACCGCGCCTAGTAGTAGCAGTAGTAGTAACAACAGCAGCAGTAGAAGTAGTAGTAACAGTAAAGTAGTAGTAATTGTAGTAGTAGTAGTAATAGTAGTAGTAGTAGTAGTAATAGTAGTAGGCCTTATAACAGCAGTGGTAGACTAGTAGTAGCAACAGCAGCAGTAATATTATTATTATTAGTTTTAGTGGTAGTAGTATAATTTTTGTTTTATTTTTAAGGCCGGAAATTTGAAAATCGCGCAGACCGTTATTTTCGCTCAGTGGAGGGGGGTTGTGATAGGTGATAGTTGTGGTTATTTTATCTGACAGCTAAGAAAGCAATAAATGCTTGTTAGTAAGCAACCAGAAGACCGACGGCTTTAGGTCCTCTCCGAGGGATCTGGTAATGAGGATTAATGCCTTACCAAAGGGCACTAGCGCATCGACTTGGTCTCGAACCCGTCATCGGATAACGAGACCAATGCTCTATCGACTGAGCTATCGCGCCTCCTCGCGATCACTAACCAAAAAACTAAACTAAAAGAAGGCCAGCGGATAAAAAGTCACAGTTCGTAGGGAAAAAAACTTGTCGGCCGACCGACAATATACATCTCACCGACTTCAAACTTCTGCATTGGTATAGTACACGAGGATCGAGCAAGAATACCGACACAGCTGACCCGACACAGCAACATATTTTACCCGTGTCTTTCTTGCTCCCTCGACGAGACGACTCCACCCAACAACCCCCTCTCTCTTTTACTCCCACTCCTCCTCTCTCAGACCCTTACCTCCCTTCTCTCTCCTCTCTTTCCTCCCCCGTTTCTTTTGTTTCCCTTTTCTCTTTTTTCTTCTTTTTACTTTCTTTCCTTTCCTCCCTCTTTTTCTTTTTTCTCTTTCTTTCTTCTCTTTCCTTTCTTTCCCTTTTTTCTTTTCTTTTTCTGTTTTCTTTTCTTTCCCTTTCCCTCTCTTTTTTTCCCTCCCCCTTTTCTCTCTTTTTTTCCCGACGGCAGCCAATTTACCGACAATATCCTGACAGATCGCACCCACCCCCCCCCCCCCCTTTGGAGACGCCCCTGAGTGGACACCAAGTTTAAATGGTGTAAGATAGTGGATATAAAGACATAAAATGACATGAAATATTTGAAATTATACACTTAAATTGTCAATAATAATTATGATAATAGCTAGTTCTTATATTATTATAGTAGCGCTTTTCAGGACCGAAGGCCTTCTCGAAGCGCTTCACAATTATTACCCCAGCCAAGCGTCGTTTTTACAAGCGCACACTTGCTAATCCAAGCAATTTAAAAACAGGTGCGTTTCGCTGTGAACAGGCGCGATAACAATCGCCCTCAAAGCTACGTCTAAACTATGTTCCCAGCATCACGGCAGCCACGTTTGCTTGAAACATTCTGTATTCAAGATTTGTTGGGTGTTGATTTGTTGGGTGTTGCTAAGTTCAATATAACCATCGACAACTGACGGGAAGAGAAATATGCTAATTACAAGTCTAGCCATCAAAATCACGAGACAGAATGTGGCCCAATCACCTCTTTGTATCTGTAAGAGCTATCTTTGATTGTATTACTTGAAAAGGAACATTTATTTGCGTTTTCCGGTCAGGCGCAAATAGTGAATTGCTTTCCTAAATGTTAGTAGTCGTATATAGTATTAGTATAATATATCTGCCTACCTGGACACCCGATTTTCCATCGTATTCAAAACATCCACCATCAAGAGACCTATAGTATTTGGTATAGAGAGTTGAAAGCAAAAAAAAACAAAACAATATTAACACAAAAACAATGGGAATTTGTGGGGGGGATTCATGACATAACATCGATATCGGACATGACCTGCGAGTACCGTATGGTACTAACATGCAGAAGGTCCTGGACCCGTACTCAATTCAATACTTAAGTAAAACAATTAAGCTTTTTACTTAGTATTTGGCTTAGATAAAATACCTAGCCAATTTTGATAATTAATTCACACTTTTGGCTAAGTATATAATATAATAAGAAATATAATCATGATAATGATATCAATACTAATAACAACATCCATAAAACACCAAATTAATACATTGTTTGGTGTTCGTTCCGTCTTAAAAATTAAAAAAGCAACATGATCTGCAGTGACAAAAGTTCGCAGAGTTTTTTGAAAATATTAGAAAATGTGATATTTGATCCATGATTTCCCATATTTTACACAAATTTACTTATTTCAATTATTAGCAAATTGACGGCAAAAATTTTAATTACGAATTGGTGCATCTACAAAAAGTTATCGTCAAAGGATTCCGGAGATATCGCGATCTAAAATTCGATGTCGGATTGGCGTGCGCGCTGCAACTCACGAAAAGGTCATAAAAACAACGAGACCTTACTTCGTGCACGGAGGCTTACTAGATCTACATCTGATTATTCGAAAAAATTCAATCGATCAAATGTAAGATAATTGGATATTTTGCAAGTAAAAATGTCATACAATTAGTTACTACCGGGGGTGGCGATGTTTAGGGGAAGGGGATCGTCCCCCCCCCCCGAAATTTGAAAAAGTGCACTCACACAAATGTATAGCAAATACTGACTAAAGACTGCAACACTTTTTTTGTAGGTATGTTAGGCTCTGGATGGCCCAAGAGTGCAGCGTTTGGACTAATACAAATATGCAAAAATCTTCTCGCTCGGTCACTAGCTACGCTCCCTCGCATAATGTCTTTCAAAATGTACAAGTTAACATTGCAGAAAATCTGTATTTCGTTGGTATAGCGTAAGCACAGTTTACACTGTATGTTTACAATATTAAGAGAAATATAGATCTAGAGTCTACAGAAATAGATCAGTGCTAACAAAATTAATATTCCGCTCGCTCTTTTTATTAAGTTTTATTTTTTAAGGAGTCCCTTCCAGCCTGGTTATACAAATATTGTCGCCTGAATTCCTAAGGGGAAATGGTGTACATCTTTCTAAAATATAGTATTATTAAGTCAACCTCAAGGTCCTTCGTTATATGACTAGGTCTAGATCTAGATAGACTAGTCTAGATCTGATTTAGTTTACTAAATATTTACAACCCTTCGCCTCGGGATGAACACTAGACCTAAGTACCGGTAATGTAAAGGTGAAGTGTAAAAAAAGCATATTGCTCGTTTGTTTACTATATTTTTGCTAAGGAACGTAACGTTGTACAACAAAACTTCAAAACCATGTGAAAGTGTAAGGGGGTAGATCTAGTCACTTCAGTCACCTTCACCCTTCTCGTTCACTAGACCCTCTAGATCTAGGATCTAGATCTAGACTATGCTCCCTACTACCTAGCACTTTGTCGCCCCGGTCATGAAAATAAATCGCCGCCCCTGGTTGGTAGACTATTAGGCCTAGATCTAGTCTAGACCTAGATCTACTTCTTATTTACAATTTTGATGACACTTGTCGGCAAGTTCATGTTTGTTTTTCTCGGAACGGACGCAAAAGACTGCAAAATTTGCCGATCTTTTGTCAATATTTTACTAATTTCACCTCAAATTCCATACAAAATTCCGTCTCTCGGTAATTTTAGGTTTCTCTTTCCATTAGATCTGGATCTAGATCTAGGCCTAGTATCTAGTGATATCAGACTTTCAAAATCTTACCGATTTGTTGAGATAGTGAACTATGGTCACACCATCATCAATAATAGATCTAGGGTCTAGATCTAGATCTAGATCTAATAATAACCCCCATCAATAAAGATCTAGACCTAGTAGTACTAGAGCTAGATCTACCTATTAGACCTAGTACTAGTACTAGATCTAGGTCAAGTAGACTAGGCCTAGGGTCTACTATAGGTCTAAGTTAGAAGTCTATTAACCTACCCCGAATTCAAGTACGTTAGTTGTTTAGTCTTGACAAACAGGTCCACCAAGGCTTCTTCGTCTCTGCCCATCACCCCGGACACATGCAGCCGTTGTTGGTTTTTGGTTTGGTCTTCAAATAGAAGACTAAGCCCTCCAATTGTCTTTCCTGATTCAATTTTCCTGTCTGTGGTGAGTGCTGTCAAGGCGTGTAGTCTGATATGAACAAAGAACTGTTCATCCATAGCCCCGGTCTGATTCTTAGGCCTGGATGCGGTGATCTGAAAAGTGTTGCTCGTCTCTGCAACATCGATAGAGACATCGATATCTCTCACTCCAGGTATCGATCGGAGCACTCCTTCGTAGCATTGTGACGTCACTCTCTCGGCTGATAGATGTGTGACGGATAGAAGGTCCGGAGGAGATGGAGGAAAACTGAGAGACGAGTCTGAGATGACGAGAGTATCAAACATCGAAAAGTCTTTGAGGCAGGACCATAGTCCACTCGTCACGTCGGTAGTTAGAGTAGACCCCTCGAACTTTACTGTTCTAACCTGGTGGTCAGATAGAGAGAGAGAGAGAGAGAGAGAGAGAGAGAGAGATAATGGGAGAGAGGCGGGGGGAGGGGGCGGTGAAGAGAAAGAGAGATAGAGACAAATAGTCAGAACAGTTGATGAAAATATCTATTTCATCTCTAGTCCATAATCTGGCCTGTTCTTATATTTCATCTCTATAATATTCTCTGCACTTACTTCGAGCCGCCCAAGATGGCGTTATCAACGAACTAGTACATCATGCCTTTTAGCCGGGGGTAGAAGTCCAAAGATCACGTCATAGATTCTGAACTATCTAATGTCTTTTTTTTTGGTGGTAATCATTAACCCGAGATCTTAGTACGGCCGGGGGTGGGGCCATTATGCCCCCCCCCCCCTTAAGATCTCGGCCGCGAAGCGGCTGATCGCCGCGAAAATGTGCACGCATGTCAAATGAAGTGTATAGAATAATATGATAATTTCAAATTTTTGAAAAATTCACTCATTTGCATATTTTTGGTAATTTATGCAAATAAAGTCATACAAATTACATTTTTACCCATAAGTCATATATTATTCATATTTAAGCATTCCTTTTCACTACATATATTCATTAGACCATTCTGAATAATAATACGACAAATTTTTTTTTGAAGAGCCAGCTTATTCCTAATGTTATCCGTTGTTTTGATAATTTCTTATGTATTTCAGTGTTTTTTTAACTTATGTATTTCATTGTTTTTGTTGTTTTATTTCATTTCTTACTACAATTCAACTATTTTGACTCCCAAAACAACCACCTTAACTTTAAACAAGACCTAATAACCCATATTTGATCTGTTTTTAGGAAAAATGACTTTTCCATATGTTTTGTACACAAATCACGAAAATGAGCGATTTTCGGGCTGACATGCAAAGACAAAAGGTCACGTGACCTTGTAACCGTAGGTCCGATTTTCAAAAAAAAATATTTTAAAAGTTGCGCAAGACTCGAAAGAAAAAAGTCAGAGAGCTGCGGGGCGCCATCCATATGCGTTCCCGAGCAATCGGAAAATGCCCCCCCCCCCCCGGCCTTATTAGGGTTAAAGCAAACGAGATTGCAGCCTGACCCTATCTGGAAATATTATTCGCTAAAGTAATGAAAGCTCCCTTCCCTACTCCATACATTCAGAAGTTAAAGATGTATATTCTTCCATGTTAAATATAGTTTTCCCTTGTTTTACATAATTATGTTACTTGCTTTTAATGACTGAGTCTCATAATTTTCCCTATACAGTCAGACCGCAGCGCGCGCGTTAATGAGGCTGAAAGCTGATTTTTACTCAGCGATATCTGGCGATCACATAACATTTACGTCTGCTGAATTTCCATGCGATTTTCAGTGAGATTTGTAGGGGTGTACATGTAGCTGCGTTTTTGGTCGTTAACTTCATTCAACATGGCAGCATGCAATGGAAAGTCACTCTCAAAATTTTCAGCATCAGTTTGATATGTAATATGCCATTTCGCAGTTTGTAAACAATAATTTTTCACAACTTTTATTGACGTTATTTTTGTAACATTTCAACTGCTGTTTTGACCCGGGAATTTCACTTTTGGTTCCTGACTTTGGTACACAATCAATTTGTCCACTTTGAGATTCGTTCGAAAGATGATAAGTCACTGATCAAAAATATGTCAAAACCTAATTGACGCAAAATCATGTTCTTTTTATAATCATAGTAATTAAGACCCTAAAAACCCAGAAATTACCAATTTGTTCTTTTTATGATAGCGCGAAATTGTGTGATTTCCTACTCGTGCACGCTCGCCGTCTGAGCAATGGCAATGCATAACTGATTATTAAACTCCAGGGAGCTCCGCCGCGCCATCGACTGGCCAACAAAAAATAGAAAAATGATTAAAAAAGAATTATCGCAGGAAAGAATCGTCTGCATGGCAGGTGATGTATTTGATCTTGGGTCCGTAGATTTTTGTCAAGACGGCTTGCGCGCACGTGCGTACAGGCGCACGCCACAACGCATGGTTACCAAAATGTGGTATTCAGAATGTTAATAAACCAAAGCGAAACATATGTGGCGTAGTTGACGTAGTTGACCAATCAGAACTCTCTATTATCACATCGGCAAAGTTGACTACTTTTTTTAATTATTCATGAACATGAGCGTGATCTTTTTTGGTTCCTGACTTTGGTACAGCGTAAAATATAATAATTTTGATATCATTGTAAAGAAAAATATTTATGCTTTATGCTGATTATAACATCTTCTTGACGCAAGAATGATTTCTATGTGAAAATCAGCCCTACTCTTTAGATAGATTTATCGTCGAAAAACCCCTTTTTCAAGGCGAAATATCTGTTTCCAAAATATATCTAACATGATTGACATATAAGTTTATAGAGAGTGCAACTTCTTATCTTTAAAATAAGACCCATTTCATGAGAAATGAACAATTATAAAGGCAAAAACTGCCGATCGGGAAGACCGTCTGCACTACTCATTACGTATGCAAGACACGTAAATTCTTGCATACGTGCTGAGTAAAATAGAGGGTTTTCGCACCGGCTGCGGTCTGACTGTATATGAATAGGCCCAGGACCTAGTATTTGTTTGCATTATTTTTCTCGTTTTTGGAATGCAGTACCTTGATCAAGGCCGTAATTGGGCAAAGATAGAATAATTACGATAATGAATCATACGTCTTGATCATTTTATCATGTATTATTATTTATGAAGATGCCGTCAATTAATCAATAATCTATTAAAACAATCTTACCCCTTTGACTTATAGTTATAGCGGAGGGATGGAAACTTAATCAATCTTTATGAAACTATTATTGTAAACACATTTTGTCAAATGAAAATGTGCATACCTGACGTTTAAGTTGCTTTGGAAGATTTTGCATCCCAACGACGGTGTAGACAGTCGGTGACTTTAGAACAATACTCTCTGCATTCACACATCTTTGAACCAACGAAGACACATTTTGTTGAGTACCCTTGGTCTCTGATGAGCAGTCAAGGAGAATGCGATATCGCTCGCTCTCATCCAAAAAGCGGTTGGAAAGGAGCGCCTCCATTATTCGTATGCAAAGGCTGTTATCTGTGCCAGCAGCAAATCGGATGAGATTCTCATAGTCACCGATGTTTGCTTTGATGTTTCGCAGCAGTCTGTCCAATTTAGAAATCTTCAGTCGTAACATATATTTCTTCGTTTTAGCAGCAAGGTATTTCCCAGCAGAGTGTTCCTGAACGAGTTTATGATAAAACTCAATGGTCGTGGATGTGGCTTTGTGGGATCGTGGGAGCCTTGTCTTTGGAATCGTCGTCTTGGATAATATCCCAAGCTCACATGCCCTCTCAAGGATAGCGGGAACTCTTCGGAAATCATGGGGCGTAAAAACTATTTTTTTAGAGTCATCGAGTAGACCAGCTAAAGCAACCTTACCCAGCTTACAAATTATTTCGATTAGTTCTTCTTCTGTTATGTTGTATGTTGATGTTGCTCGGGCATTAGCATGGTGCATCAGAAAATCATTCACGCTGTCTAATAATTCTGTTTGAGTTGCAATTTCAGTGTTCAAACTCCCCTCGCTCCATAGGTGACACACCATGAGACAAAATAAAGGTGTTTTAACAAGT
The DNA here is from genome assembly GCA_035222895.1 of Strongylocentrotus droebachiensis. Taxonomy (NCBI): domain Eukaryota; kingdom Metazoa; phylum Echinodermata; class Echinoidea; order Camarodonta; family Strongylocentrotidae; genus Strongylocentrotus; species Strongylocentrotus droebachiensis. Next base: position 159,721 of record JAVYIG010000578.1, on the reverse strand, counting down.
TCATTAATCAGTGGTTGGTCATCAAGGTTAACCTTCAGACCATGTCCATGTCCACCACAAGGATTCGAAGTCGAAGCAAAGAACTTGTCGATGTACTCTCGTGAGCTCTCTTGCGAGAATCCTTCGATCCACATCTTTGTGTATACCCTTGGAAGTTCCGCTTGATTGAAGAAGTTCTCGAGGTGAGGGCGCGTTGTTACAAGGACTCTACACTCTGGAAACTCCTCCCAGCGGATGACACTGACAATGTTGCTCCCTAAGCTCCGGTTTGAAGAAGAAATACCGGCATACTCATCTAGCCCGTCTAGTATGATGTGACAGATTCCCTGATTCTCTCTAATGAAACTCTCCAGACCCTCTGGTGTGAGATCATTAACATCACTCAAAAGCTGGGATTTGATAGCTTCTCCGATCGATGTAAGCTGACTTGTGTTTCGGAATTTCACAACAAACAGAAGTGGCAGTAGTTCTAATGCTGACCCCTTTTCCCTGTGAACCCAGTCGTAAGCCATCTTAGCGACAGCCGTGGTCTTTCCTCTTCCAGCGGGGGCCGAAATGAGGATTCGAGCTGGCAGTTCTCCGTTTACTTTCGTTGAAAATATTTCAGCAACAGAACCCTGGAGTATTTCCTTCTTTTTCGTGTCTTGTCCATGAGCGTCCTTCTGCACCATCGTGACAACCGTATGCATATCTTTGAACTCGGCATAATCACTTTGATCCCACGGTTTCATTTGAATTTTGCACAATTGATTTCGGTACTTATTCTCCAACTTTTCGCGACATCGCTGAACAGTCAATGATGCCGAGATCTTCTTACTGTAGATATCTGGAATGATAGAATCATATATAAAACCGAATATCTTTAAATATTATACTCCCATGCTCTATAAACCCCTTCGCAATTCTTTTTTTTTAGATTCTCGTTGAAACTCCGACGATTTGCCTCTTTTCCTTGAAGCAAAGGCCTAGAAACGCACTTAACACTGCTGTTATCTTTGATTCGACTGTATAGATTAGTCAGGAAAACTTTCTCCAAATCGGTATTGAAAATCATGGATTTATTTTCTCCTTTTTTTTAAAAGATCTTTTTTAAACAAAAATTAGAGGGCAGAGATAAACGGGGTGAAGGAATATGAAATAATGCTACCCTTTCATATAACATCTTCAAATTTGGTGCCAGTGTCTCGTCAGTTCCCGGACCCTCGCTTCCCAAAGGACAAATTGATGTTGTCTTAAATTTTATGTTGTTAAAACAATTAACGGGAGAAGGAAGTGATTGATAGACCCACCTGGATCACCTGATATCCCCTTATTTGGTGTCACCCTGAGATGTGTATCAGCAAGCATTACTAGCTTAGCGTCAATGAGAGCTTGTTCCAGTCTATGATGCTGGTCGCAAGGCTTCACGGTCTGTCTCCAGTCAAACAGCATCGCACGTGTTCCCTTGCAAGTCACTAGTCCTTCTATCCTGTTGGTCTCTGTGTATCTATTTATTTCTGCGACCTTGAATCCGAGTGTTCGTCCTAAGGCCTCCATCTGCTCACACGTCTCGATGTCTTCAGCTAGCTTGAAGAGAAGATCATCGGCAATACCTCCATGTGCCGCCATACCTATGGAGAAAATGAACAAAAGTAAAGATTATGAAACTTAAAATGAACATAGCTTCTTTATAGTGGGACAGTAAATCAATGTTGCATATCAGCAGGTCTGCAGTCATCATGGTAATGTAGCAATTATCTTTATCAGTGTGTGCGCGGGGGTTGGGGCTTCGAAATGTTAAGAAAATATTATTGTGTTTAAGCAGAGAAGGAGGATCTTGACAATCAAAGTATAGGTACGTTGAAACCTTATTTACAAAGAAATATAATAACAAAGAAAAGAAGAAAACCAGAGAAAAACAGAGATTTTAAGTATACGGTCGAGGCAATGGCCTATAAACCTAGTTGTTGCCTTTTACGCAATGACGGTTTCATTTTACGTGATGCATCAGCAGAGACAGTGCACGCAGGGGCAAGGGGGGTCGTCATATTGCCCCCACTTGTTTAAGTACCTGAAAAGTACCCCTTCTTTAATACAAGTGACCCATTTTCTTTGTAATAATAATTGTTCCTTCCCCCATGTGATTACTGCCCCTTTTCAATTCTAGTAGGTGCCCTTTATAACCTTCTTATAAGTGACCCTTTTCACCTCTGATGAGTGCCCTTTTTCAAGAGTGAAAAATGACCCTTTTCATTTCCGATAAGTGCAAGTGCCATTTCAGTTTCTGACAAGTGCTCCTTTCCTTTTTTTTTAATACGGTCCCCTTTCACCTTGGATGGATGTCCCTTTTCAATCTAATAAGTCTCCATTTTTAAATTTGATAGGTTCCCTTGCTACTTTTGATTATAGCCCCTTGTCCCTTCTAATATTGCCCCCTGATACCCATTCATGTATATATCACAAGTGTCGCTTCACAATTTGCCCGTTTGCATTCATTTAAAGAGCCACGCCTAGGTTCAAGGCATTAGAGCTACTTTGTGTAGTAACATATACAGGGGGGGGGGGGGGGGAGGGGGTCACAATGCCCAACATTTCATAGGAATGAATCGTGGTTGTTTCCAATGATATAAAGTGCCTCTTCTATTGATAAGTCATGGTAACTTAATATGTATGCTCTTTTCACGCTCAAACGTAAGCCCCTTTAAACTATCAATCTACTCATTTTGCTAAAAGAGACATCTTCCAACCGTTAAATTATCGTACTTTAATTCCTATGCCATTTTTTAACTTAAAAGAATGTCAAGGTAATCGTGTTCCCATTTGTTTAATAACGTAAAGGTGTACGCAGTGAGGGACTTGTACAAATCAAGGCAACTTCGTGGGATATGAAAATCGCGCAAAAAAGAGACAGAAACACAATTCGTGCCAAGCCAATTTGTTTTGCCACGCTCCTCTCACGAAAACAAAATATTTATCATAACCTCCGTCACGTGCTCTTCTAATTCAAAGCAACTGAGGGCACTTGTCTCGACTTTTCCTGAAGCTACCTCCCTACGCTCACTCGGAATCGATATAAATGATGGAACCTTTAATAAAGCTAGTATTCATTCTTTCATGATATTATGTTCGAACCCCATTGATATTTATATAATAAGATTGAGACGCAAATGAGTCTTCAAACCATCATACACAAAGGCAAAGCCTTGTATTGAAGCAGTATCTTGGATTACGTGATGAGACATCCCAGTAGACGATCTTTTTTACATTTTGTGGATTACAATATAGGGTTATATACCAATGTCTCATTTCATATTTGCCACTTCGAGATTACCGTATGTAAGTTTATATTTCCCCCAAAAAAGCCCTATTTTGTTAATGCCCCCTCCCCACTTTGAAAGATGTTGCGCCGCTCCTGTTTAAGAAGCAAGATAATCCTTGCACAAAAGAGCCCGAATGATTTCCTTATCTTAAACCCAGTGTATTTTTGTAACAAAATACAATACTTAATATAACAGGTTTTTGGCGAAAGTCGTCAGCCCCATTGCAAAAATGTGCGAGTACTCTAATAATAGAAATTCTTCAAAACTTTGCTAGATTGGCTTGTTTGCTTGTTATTAGCTGTTGGCTTTCAAACTGATAATGTGACCTGCCAAGTGAAATCAGGGCGCAGAAAAGTCCCGTATTTCAACCTTAAAATTCCGGGTCATCCTGAATACTACAATAGTATAGACGCGACCCTTGAAATGTTCTTGCTTTAGCATTAATAAGGATTTGTTGTTTTTAAAGGGGCTCCCTATTTGCTGCCTGGTGTTTATAAGAATGCAACCACGAAGATAGGCAGATAAGACAACCAAAGTGTTTATCAAGGTTCGACTTTTACTGTTTTAGCTGATCCAGAAGAAGGTAATAAGCTTCACACCAAACGCAAATAATAAATATGGCCTCATATCACAATCATACCTGAGCTACTCTGCACTGGAGTCTTCTTGTGGTCGTGTGAGTCCTGCTGGTTAGGAAGATGTTTACCTGCGAGAGATTCACAATGTTTTCTTTTATTTTTTCTACCATAGTATAGGCTGGAACACTTTAGCAATAAGAACTGGTTTTCTTTAGGGTCGAATAATAAAAACGAAGGAGAGAAGCAACTCAAATGATTGTTAAGAGTGATGGTAATCCCTTTAAAAGAAAAGGACGTTTTAATTGATTTCAGTTTTTTTTCCAGCCTTTTTAAGCACAGTGATAATTAAAGCATCAAAACTTATTATAGGCAAACCTATGATTTCCAAATTAAATGCTGGGCGAGTCTAACTGGCGTATATAACAGTGTAATCCGTACAAATAAAGGTAAATAGGTTGCAGTAGTAGTAGTATCAGCAGTAGGAGTAATTGTAGGAGAATATGTAGAAGTAGGCCTAGTAGTACTAGTAATTTTAGTTGTAGTATTAGCTGTATTTGTAGTAGTAATATTAGTACTACTAGTAGTAGTAGTAGTAGTAGGAGTAGTAGTAGTAGTAGAAGTAGAAGTAGTAGTAGAAGTAGTAGTAGTAGTAATAATAGTAGAAGTAGTAGTAGTAGTAGTAGTAGTAGTAGTAGTAAAAGTAGAAGTAGTAGGGGAAGGCTAAAGTATTTACGATCAGGTAGAGCGTAGCGTAAAGTGGTGTTGGGTCTAGAGGAAAAGGCCCGGCGGGGGTCAAAGGGCCCCGGTAGCTCAAGGGATATGGGCAGTAAATAAAGGTCAGATGAGCATAAATTCGGATACCTTATTCATGACACTGGAAGGTCACTAATTGGCGTGGGTCCAGGGGGCTGAGCCCCCTGAAACTCAGGGACTCGAGGCATTTTATAACGGTCAGATAGGCATTCAGGGGCCTGCCTTAGGCCCCCTAGGTTGGGTCCAGGGCGCAGAGCGACCGGAAGTTCAAGTGTTTGATGCATTTAATTATGGTCAGAAGAGCATATTATGATACCTTATTTGTAACATTGGCAGATCATTTTTTTGGCGTGGGGTCCAGGGGGCGGAGCCCCCATAAGTTCAGGGTTTAAGGCATTTCATTATGTCCAGATGAGCATTTTTTTTTTAAACCTCAATATTTTGTGACACTGTGACACACCGGCAGGTCACTATTCTTTATTTCTGTCTCTCTTTCTTTCTATTTCTCTTTAATATACTTTTTCAAAAAAAGTAGGGGGGCTTGAGGGCCCTGAGGCCCGCCGTTTCCCGGGCCCTGACATGTAGGCCTCTAAATAAGCATATTTATTGCCCGACTGTAAATTTAGGAATTTGTCAGATTTTGTCATTTCAGCAACATTTGTAAATCACTGGTATCGAATTAGAAATAAACCACTTTGAATTGTATTTGGTGGCCTTTCCCCAAGCCCCCCTCCCCATCCCTCCAACCATAAGTACGCCACCCCCCCCCCCCCCACCCATAACCATCAGTACGCCATTCCCCCCTCCAATCTACACCTTGTTGGCGGGACAAATCGCAACTGATCTCCCCTATCTTCTGTCTCTTTCTTTCCCTTGCTCTCCTTTTTTTTCCAATACCTGCCCTTCCTTCTCTCTCTTTTAGGTTTGCTTGGGGTAGAGGGAAGGAGGTAAGGGCATTTTTCTCCCCCCCCCCCCGATCCACACGTTATTGGCGGTTTTTATTCACAACTGATCTTCACTTCTTTTCACCGTTTCTTTTTTTTTCTTCCTCTTTTTTTTCCCTTTTAGCTCTTTTTGGGGGGCTGGGACGGGGGGGGGGGGGGCGGGGGTGGGAGAGGCAAGAGCCTTTTGCCCTATCCCCCGATCCACAACTTGTTGGAGGGACAAATTGCAACTGATCGAATAATAAAAACGAAGGAGAAAAGCAACTCAAATGATTGTTAAGGGTGATGATAATCCCTTTAAAGGAAAAGGTAGTTTTTATTGATTTCAGTAATCGTTTCTGAAATTTAGCCTATTTAAACACTGTGATAATTAAAGAATCAAAAATTATTATAGGCAAACCCATGATTTCCAAATTAAATGCTGGACGAGTTTAACTGACGTATATAACAGTTTAATCAGTAGAAATAGAGGTAAATAGGTTGCAGTAGTAGTAGTATCAGCAGTAGGAGTAATTATAGGAGAATATGTAGAAGTAGGCCCAGTAGTACTAGTAATAGTAGTTGTATTAGTAGCTGTATTAGTAGAAGTAGTGGTAGTGGTAGTAGTAGTAGTATTAGTTGTAGTAGAAGAAGTAGTAGTAGAAGTAGTAGTAGCAGTTACTGTAGTAGTAGTAGTAGTAGTAGTAGTAGTAGTAGTAGTATAAGTAGTATTAGTACCCAGTGGCGGATCCAGGGGGTCTCCTGGGGAAAAAAAAATGTGTATTTTTACACTTTTTAACGTTGATTTTACCTTTTTTTGTGGAGATGCCCCCCCCCCCTCCCCCTGGCGCTCAAGGGGGTGAGGGGGGGGGGGGGGGGTGCAAATTTTCAAATTTTCGGGAGCCAAACAAAATAAATACAAATTGGCCCCCTCCCCTGAGAAATACTGGATCCGCGCCTGGTAGTACCAGTAACAAGAGGGGTTGATGTAGTAGAAATCAGGCGCGGATCCAGTGTTTCTTAGGGGGTGGGGGCCCAAATTTGAAATTATGCGAGCCAAATATTGGTACGTAGTGGTGACTAGCAGTTGAGTAATAAGCAAACACTTTTTTTTTTTTTTGGGGGGGGGGGGGGGGGTGGCAGACACCAAAAAATCCACATCACCCCACTCTAACATGGAGGCCCCGCTAAACGTTCTTTAAAATGGGTGGAGGAAGGCTAAAGTATTTACGATCAGGTAGAGCGTAGCGTAAATTGGCGTTGGGTCTAGCGGAAAAGGCCCGCCGGGGGTCAAGGGAACCCGGAAGCTCAGGGGATATGGGCAATAAATAAAGGTCAGATGAGCATAAATTCGGATACCTTAATCATGACACTGGCAGGTCACTAATCGGCGTTGGGTCCAGGGGGCAGGGCCCACGGAAGCTCAGGGGTTTTAAGTATTAAATTACAGTTAGATTAACATCTAGGGGTCCGCCTTAGGGCCCTAGGTGGGGTCCAGGGGGCAGAGCCACCCGAAGTTCAGGGGTTTTAGGCATTCAATTACAGTCAGATGAGCATATTTTGATACGTGACACTGGCAGGTCACTAATTGGCGTGGGGTCCAAGGGGTTAAGCCCCTATATACTCGGGGTTTGAGGCATTTAATTATGGTCAGATGAACATCCAGGGTCCTTCCTCAGGGCCATTGTTTGGGTCCAGGGGGCAGAGGCCACAGAAGCTCAGGGGTTCTAGGCGTTTAATTACGGCCAGATGAGCATATTTTGATACGTGACACGGACAGGACACTAATTGGCGTGGGGTCCAGGGGGCGAAACCCCATGAAGCTCGGGGATTTTAGTAATTTTATGACGGTCAGATAAGCTTTCGGGGGCCTGCCTTATGTCCCCTGGTGCGGTCGAGAGGGCGGAGCCCCCGGAAGCTCATGGGTTTTTAGGCATTTAATTATGGTCAGATGAGCATATTATGATACCTTATTTGTGACACTGGCAGATCATTTTTTGGCGTGGGGTCCAGGGGGCGGAGCCCCCATAAGTTCAGGGTTTAAGGCATTTCATTATGTCCAGATGAGCATTTTTTGAAACCTCATTTTTTTGTGACACTGTTACACACCGGCAGGTCACTATTCTTTATTTCTTTTTCTCTTTATTTCTATTTCTCTTTAATATACTTTTTCAAAAAAAAGTAGTGAGGCTTGAGGGCCCCGAGGCCCGTCCTTCCGCGGACCCTGACACGTAGGCCTCAAAACAAGCATATTTCTTGCCCGACTTTATATTTAGGAATTTGTCATTTTCCCGAAAAAGCATATTAACAAAGTATAATTTACCAAGGAGTGAGGAAAAATGTCGGAAAATTTTGTCATTTCAGCAACATTTGTAAATCACTGGTATCGAATTAGAAATAAACCACTTTGAATTGTATTTGGGGGCCTTTCCCCAAGCCCCCCCCCCTCCCCATCCCTCCAACCATAAGTACGCCACCCCCCCCCCACCCATAACCATCAGTACGCCATTCCCCCCTCCAATCTACACCTTGTTGGCGGGACAAATCGCAACTGATCTCCCCTATCTTCTGTCTTTTTCTTTCCCTTGCTCTCCTTTTTTTCCAATACCTGCCCTTCCTTTTCTCTCTTTTAGGTTTGCTTGGGGTAGAGGGAAGGAGGTAAGGGCATTTTTCTCCCCCCCCCCCCCGATCCACACGTTATTGGCGGTTTTTATTCACAACTGATTGGCGTGGGGTCCAGGGGGCGGAGCCCCTGTAAGCTCAGGGGTTTGAGGCATTTCATTATGTCCATTTGAGCATTTTTTGAAACCTCATTATTTTGTGACACTGTGACACACCGGCAGGTCACTATTCTTTATTTATTTTTCTCTTTCTTTCTATTTCTCTTTAATATACTTTTTCAAAAAAAAAAGTAGGGAGGTTTGAGGGCCCCGAGGCCCGTCGTTCCGCGGACCCTGACACGTAGGCCTCAAAACAAGCATATTTCTTGCCCGACTTTATATTTAGGAATTTGTTTTTTTTCCAACAAAAGCATTACAAAGTATAATACACTATGGAGTTAGGAAAAATGTCGAAACATTATGTCATTTCAACAACATTTGTAAGTCACCGGTATCGAATTAGAAATAAACCACTTTGAATTGTATTTGGGGGCCTTCCCCCAAAGCCCCCCTCCCACCCCCACCCCCCCCCACTCCCCTCCAATCTAAACCTTGTTGGCGGGACAAATTGCAGCTAGCCTAGGAGGCAAGGCCCTTTTCGGCCCTCCCCCTCGATCTCCTTCTTTTTCCCTTTTTCATTTTCTTCTTCCTCTTCTTTTTTTCCCTTACTCTCCTCTTTTCCTTTCCCTTCTTTTCCTTCTCTCTCTATCTCTCTCTTTTTTGACACAAGACTTAACTCCGTTTTGTTGACAATCAGCCATGCATGAAGTCTTCAGTCTAGGGCTGATTGTCAACGAAACGAGGTTAAGTCTTTTGTTTATTTCGTTTGTTGATACGGCAGGCAGCCAGTGAAAACAAATTCGTTTAATCAAATTATGGAAATGCAAGCACTATTTTAAACAAACAGAACTGTCTTATTCCTAGCTCATTTTTCCTGATTGAGGTGTCATATGAAAGGGCAAAAACTCAACTTTCTAGAAATGCGATTTTCTCTTTGAAATTCAAATACCGCCCGCCAAATGACTTTTTGTTTACCTCTCTTCAAATTGATTTGTATCACTCATGCGTGACATGTGCATTATATGAGTTGCATCAAATGAAAGAGGAGGATCTAAGCTTTATAAATATGTGTCATTTATCAATTATAATTGTGATTAAGTTATAATAAAACATCGATAATTCTCGGTTTCGTTTTTTCTGGGACGCACTCTATAGAGCTTCATTTTCCCGCGCAAAGCATTGGCGTTTCATCAAACTTTGAGAGAAAGAAGACGTCTCATGGTACAGCTTCATCGACCCTAATTTTATACCGGTTTTTGTAGACCCATTGATTGATCAAGGATCTTGATTTCAAGAAATATAGCCATTAGGGTAGACGGTGTGTGTATGAAGGTGAGAGTTTTCCCCCTTTCGTGCGAAGCTTTACAGTTTTGTAAAATAAGACGACTTGAGTAATTTCATCGACTCTAATTAGGTGGGCTGTCGTTTTCGACAGATCACCTATTGTTTTCGTCAGAATTTTCTTTCTTTCTTATTCTTTATTTTTATTTCTTCCCGTTTTTTGTTTATCGGTTAACTCAAGATCGGTTGTGTTAATTTCTTTCAATTTTGACACAGTCATAGGTAATTGTCATGAGACGTGACAGGAACATTTTCAAGGTCATCAGGTTATCGTGACGTCATCATGGGTAAAGTTTATGTGGGATGTTATTTTTAAATGAAAGTCTAATGCCAATTTCTGTAATATTTATCATCATAACATGTGTTTTTATTGTATTTGGGTTGAGTAACCTTTCATTTGCTATTCGAGGTGAACACCTTATGCTCTTTTCGTGTGCGAAATAGCGTAGCGAACAAATGGGCAGAGATTACTTAGATAATTATCATGAAACATGAAGTCAGTAGACCGAAGAAGCTACATTCGATCTATAAGCCCAAACTTGGTATACCAGGTGATTTTGATAACACTTTTAAAGACCCTGGTGCTCAGTCACCCGTGGCAGAAATATTATGAATAGGGTATCATTGGACAGAAATAAGTTACTCTTCTTCATGAGTTAGATCTCATGAAAATGTTCTAATTTCATTTTCTTAAAACAATTTACAGGTATAACGGGTGATTTTAAGCACTCTAGCACTGATATAGACTCACCTCGATTACTTCGTGTCCCCTTGCGATGTGTAGCAGCAAGCATGACCAACTTAGCGTCATTGAGAGCTTGTTCCAGTCTGAGATGCTGGTCGCAAGGCTTCACGGTCTTTCTCCAGTCAACCAGCATGTCACGTGTTCCCTTGCCAGTTGTGTAACTCTTGATTTCTGCGACCTTGAAGCCGAGCGTTCGTCCTAAGGCTTCTATCTGCTCATCCGTCTGGATGTCTCCAGCCAGAAAGAATAAAAGATCATCGGCAATACCTCCTTGCGTCGCCATTACTATAGAGACAATGCAAATGTAAAGAAAAAACAAGTACAGTCAGCCACTTCACAAGACGTCATGTTAATAATTTCAAACAATCTGGAGTCACGAACTATGTTTGTGTATCAAATTATGTTCTAAAAAGTATCAAAGCTAGATCGGCCTATTTTGTTACAAGACATTTATATTTTCAGAGGGTTCTCAAAACCGACATTCTTGCTATCTTCTTGTCTCGTGGTACAGTGACTGATCCAGGGGGGGGGGCAGGGGGGCCCGCCCCCTCCCCCTGGCAAAAAAAAGGAGGTAAAAGAAAGGAGGGGAAAAAAAGAAGGGAAAAAAAGAAGGAATACAAAAGGAAATAAAAGGGGAAAGATATCAAAGGTATACAAATATGCTCATCTGACCGTAATTAAATGCTTAAAACCCCTTGACTTCCGGTGGCTCTTCCCCCTGGACCCCACCTAGGGCCCTAAGGCGGACCGCTGGATGCTAATCTGACGGTAATTTAATGCTTAAAACACCTGAGCTTCTGGGGTCTCGGCCCCCTGCACCTCACGCCAATTAGTGTCCTGCCAGTGTCACAAATAAGGTATCAAATTATGTTCATCAGACCGTAATTAAATGCCTAAAACCCCTAAATTTCCGGGGCTCCACCCCCTCCACCCCACCTAGGGCCCTTTTAAAGGCGGACCGCTGGATGCTAATCTGACCGTTATAAAATTCCTAAAACCCCTGAGCTTCTGGGGGCTCTGCCCCCTGGATCCGACGCCAATTAGTTACCTGCCAGTGTCAAAATTGTGCTCATCTGACGTAATTAAATGCCTAAAGCCCTGAGTTTCCGGGGCTCTGCCCCCTTCCGAACCCAACCAATGGCCCTAAGGCGGGCCCTGGATGCTCATCTGACCGTAATATATTGCCTAACACCCCTGAGCCTTCAGAGGCTCCGCCTCCTGGACCCCACGCCACTTCGTGACCTGCCAGTGTCACAAATAAGGAATAAAATATGCTCATCTGACGATAATTTAATGTATACAATCCCTTAGCTTCTGGGGGCTCCGCCCTCTGGACCCTACAGCACTTTGTGTCCTACCAGTGTCACAAATAAGGTATAAAAATATGCTCATCTGACCGTTATTTATTGCCCAAAACCTCTGAGCTTCCGGGAGCTCCGCCCCCCTGGATCCCGGGCCAATTCCTGACCTGCCAGTGTCACAAATAAGGTATAAAATCATGCTCATCTGACGATAATTGAATGTTTAAAAACCGTGAGCTTCTGGGGGCTCCGCCCCCTAGACCCGACACCAAATTGTGTCCTGCAAGTGTCACAAATTGATATAAAAATATGCTCATCTGACCGTTATGTCTTGCCCAAAACCCCTGAGCTTCCGGGGGCTCAGCCCCTAGCCCCTACGCCAATTCGTGACATGCCAGTAAGGTATAAAATTATGTTCATCTGAAGACAATTTGAGGTATGAAACCCTTGAGCTTTTTGGGGCTCCGCCCCTTGGACCCAACACCAAATTGTGTCCTGCAAGTGTCACAAATAGATATAAAATTATGCTGATGTTGCCGTTATTTATTGCCCAAAACCCCTGAGTTTCCGGGGGCTCCGCCCCTGGACCCCACGCCAATTCGTGAAATGCCAGTGTCACAAATAAGGTATAAAATTATGCTCATCTGACGATAATATGATGTATAAAACCCCTGAGCTTCCGGGGGCTTCGCCCCTGAACCCGACGCCGATTCGTGACATGCCAGTGTCACAAATAATGTATAAGATTATGCTCATATGACGATAATATGATGTATAAAACCCCTGAGCTTCCGGGGGCTCCGCCCCTGGACCCCACGCCAATTTGTGAAATGCCAGTGTCACAAATAAGGTTTAAAATTATGCTCATCTGATGATAATTTGTTGTATAAAACCCCTGAGCTTCTGGCAGCTCCGGCCCCTGGACCCCACACAAAATTTTGTCCTGCAATTGTCACAAATAGATATAAAATTATGCTCATCTGACGATAATTTGATGTATAAAACCTATGAGCTTCTGGGGGCTCCGCACCTTGGACCCAACACCAAATTGTATACTGCAAGTGTCACAAATAGATATAAAAATATGCTGATCTGACAGTTATTTGTTGCCCAAAACCCCTGAGCTTCCGGGGGCTCCGCCCCTGGGCCCCACGCCAATTCGTGACATGCCAGTGTCACAAATAAGGTTTAAAATTATGCTCATCTCACGATAATATGATGTATAAAACCCCTAAGCTTCCGGGGGCTCCGACCCTCTACCCCACTCCAATTCGTGACATGCCAGTGTCACAAAGAAGGTATAAAATTATGCTCATCTGACGATAATATCGTCGCCGTTTTCACGAACCGGCACAGCCCAACGCGCAACGAAATAAGTACATTCTGAGAAAAACGCGTTTTACGTTTAGCCCGTTTTGAATTCGCCAGAAACATGCCTTATGTCAAATTTTATATCACAAAATACATATCAATGAAAGGAAAATATTCTGTATTTTCTATACATTCCATTTGTTAAGCATAATGACAATTACTATTAATATTACGAAGCTTTGGACTCTCGTGCCGGTTCGTGAAAATATTATTTTGCTGTTTACGTAGCAAAAATATTTTCACGAACCGGCACAAGCCACTGTGTCGTTTTTCCTATGTAACTTTACGCGCAAGACAAAAGCGCTCGCGCTGTCTTAGCGCGTATTTTATTTTCACGAACCGGCACAACCGCCTGTGTCGCGTCGTCTAGGTCTTGTAAGCGCAAAGATATTTTCACGAACCGGCACAGCCCATTGATTTTAACGGCGCGTGCCGGTTCGTGAAAATATGAATCGTGCTTTTTGGCTCGTGTGTCGTTTTTGTCATTTGTGTAACCATGGATATCTCAAAAACTAAAGCGTTTTGGATGCTGAAATTTGGTGAGATGAAAGATTGTTGATAACTTATGCTAAAAATGCAAAAAAAATAAAAACTACATTTTGAAGAGATTTCGGTGGCTTGTGCCGGTTCGTGAAAACGGCGACGATATGATGTATAAAACCCCAAAGCTTCTGAGGGCTTCCTCTTGCGAAAAAAAAACGTTAATTTTACCTTTTTTTTGGAGACGCTCAAGGGGGAAGGGGGTGGGGGGTGCGATTTTTCAAATTTTCGAGGGCCAACAAAAATAATTAGTGCTCACTACATAACATTTTTCTCTTCTTTGTAAGCTCTGTCTGAGCCTTAATTTTACATGTGAGCGAAAGAAATATCAATGTTGAACGTTCATTGGACAAATAAATAAATTTAACATTTTTACTAGCGACTTTGCTGGGAATTTGCAGTCACATGCAATTGCGGTCAAAACGGGCTACACGCTTCCGGGCTCAAACTTCACTGTCAATAGGACTAAAAATGAGCAGGGATCAAATTTTTTTTTTGCCCACGGGGGCTCTTCCGAAAAAAGAGCCCCCGTGAGCCTTCTCACGGGGGCTCTTTTAGTACTTACGGGGGCTCTTTTAGTACTCACGGAGGCTCTTTAAAAAAAAAAAATCATTCAATTCGTATCCTGCAATTGTCACAAATAGATATAAAATTATGCTCATCTGACGATAATTTGATGTATAAAACCTATGAGCTTCTGGGGGCTCCGCACCTTGGACTCAACACCAAATTGTATACTGCAAGTGTCACAAATAGATATACAAATATGCTGATCTGACAGTTATTTGTTGCCCAAAACCCCTGAGCTTCCGGGGGCTCCGCCCCTGGGCCCCACGCCAATTCGTGACATGCCAGTGTCACAAATAAGGTTTAAAATTATGCTCATCTCACGATAATATGATGTATAAAACCCCTAGGCTTCCGGGGGCTCCGACCCTCTACCCCACTCCAATTCGTGACATGCCAGTGTCACAAAGAAGGTATAAAATTATGCTCATCTGACGATAATATGATGTATAAAACCCCAAAGCTTCTGAGGGCTCCCTCTTGCGAAAAAAACGTTAATTTTACCTTTTTTTGGAGACGCTCAAGGGGGAAGGGGGTGGGGGGTGCGATTTTTCAAATTTTCGAGGGCCAACAAAAATAATTAGTGCTCACTACATAACATATTTCTCTTCTTTGTAAGCTCTGTCTGAGCCTTAATTTTACATGTGAGCGAAAGAAATATCAATGTTGAACGTTCATTGGACAAATAAATAAATTTTACATTTTTACTAGCGACTTTGCTGGGACTTTGCAGTCACATGCAATTGCGGTCAAAACGGGCCACACGCTACCGGACTCACATTTCACTGTCAATAGGACTAAAAATGAGCAGGGATCAATTTATTATTTCTCACGGGGGCTCTTTTAGTACTCACGGGGGCTCTTTTAAAAAAAAAAAACATTCAATTCGTACCAATGTTACTCCTAAATTCTTAGCTATTTCATCATTATCATTTATTTAGGTCAGCATTTTCCCTCTTACAAATTTACAAGTTAGGCCTACATAGCTATTACTGACTTTCATCCCGTAATGACATTCTCTCGATTTCTTCCCGTTCTGCACATTATTTCCTCCTCATTATTCGGAGCAACCTTCACATTCTTTCTTTGCTTTAAGTCTTTACCCACGGGCGGATCTAGCTTTTTGCTAAAGGGGGGGGGGGGGTATGACCCAATGCAGAGCATCGTCCATGGTGCTATTTTGAACCCTCGTAAGTGATGTTTTCCTGGCATCTACTAATACTGTGTGGTTCTGGGCACTTAATGGCGTTTTTCTATACACATCACATTTTCACTTGGCAGCCCAGGGGGGGGGGGGGGGGGGGGAGTGTTAACGCCCTAACCCCCCCCCCCGTGACTCCGCCCATGTTACCATATCCTTCCACAACGTCTTCCTATTCTTCTCAATATAGACTTACTGGCCGACGTTCATTTTGCTGGTCTTTTGGAATCCCCAGATTTCAGAGGATTCATTCTTTTCACAAAGAAAAACTTCTCCATGACCATGTTTCAGCCCCGCCCCCCCCCCCCCCCCAACTCAGTGTTATTTAGGGTACGCGTATGCTCGTTCCCTCTTTTTGAAAGCACCCCCTATCTGAGGACTGCCAACATTTCCGAATCCCCCTTTCGCGGGCTTTTCGCGGGCTTTTCCTGCCTTGGAGACCCCCCTAAATACGGAGTAATTTCTCGGGAGTCCAAAGAGATGAGAGAAAAAAGAAAAACACCCCCTTTTTAAAGAAATATCCGGGTGAAAAGTCAAATACACCCTTTTTTTTTTTACAATTCTCGGGCCGGACTTGTCGCACGAAAATTACCCCTTTACCTGACATTTTGGTAACACGCATGCGGTCATTCCGACCCCGGAGTGGGGGAGGGGGGGGGGCGGGGTTTCAGCCCGTGCGCGATCGCCTCCAGCTCCAGCAGATATGGGGCGGCAGCGTGTATACGAACCGGTACTTACTGCGCAGTATAGCCACTGCTGACGGCCGCAGTGCACTGCAAGCTTCCGTTGTTTGTATCAGTCATATTAATAGAGATTGGATATATACCCATACCTGCCAACCCTCCCGAATAATCCGGAACATCCCGTTTTTCAGGATTTTAGGACCCCAAAATGCGGGATATCCCTGATTTTCAAAATTTCGATTTTTTTTTTTTTTTTTTTTTTTTTTTTTTTTTTTTTTTTTTTCGTGTTGCTTAAGCCAAATTAAGCTTGTGTTATCATATGCCGCGATGTGAGAGTTCACGTATTGCGTGCGCTGAAGGGCTGCATGATTGAATTTTGAATTGAATTGTATTGTATTGAATTGAATTGTATTTGGGGGCCTTCCCCCAAAGCCCCCTCCCACCCCCCCCCCCCCACTCCCCAACCATCAGTTCGCCACTCCCCTCCAATCTAAACCTTGTTGGCGGGACAAATTGCAACTGATATCGCCCTTCTTTTCTTTTCTTCAACTTTTTTTCCCTTCCCTTTATCTCCTCTTTTTCTTTTGTCTTTCCCTTTCCTTCCTTCTCTCTTATTTTGGGGATGGGGGGTATCAGCTAGCCTTGGAGGCAAGGCCCTTTTCGGCCCTCCCCCTCTATCTCCTTCTTTTCCCCCTTTTTCATTTCTTCTTCCTCTTCTTTATTTCCCTTACTCTTCTCTTTTCCTTTCCCTTCTTTTCCTTCTCTCTGTATCTCTCTCTTTTTTGACACAAGACTTAACTCCGTTTTGTTGACAATCAGCCATGCATGAAGTCTTCAGTCTAGGGCTGATTGTCAACGAAACGAGGTTAATTCTTTTGTTTATTTCGTTTGTTGATACGGCAGGCAGCCAGTAAAAACGAATTCGTTTAATCAAATTATGGAAATGCAAGCACTATTTTAAACAAACAGAACTGTATTATTCCTAGCTCATTTTTCCTGATTGAGGTGTCATATGAAAGGGCAAAACTCAACTTTCTAGAAATGTGATTTTCTCTTTGAAATTCAGATACCGCCCGCCAAATGACTTTTTGTTTTCCTCTCTTCAAATTGATTTGTATCACTCATGCGTGAAATGTGCATTATATGAGTTGCATCAAATGAAAGAGGAGGATCTAAGCTTCATAAATATGTGTCATTTATCAATTATAATTGTGATTAAGTTATAATAAAACATCGATAATTCTCGGTTTCGTTTTTTCTGGGACGCACTCTATAGAGCTTCATTTTCCCGCGCAAAGCATTGGCGTTTCATCAAACTTTGAGAGAAAGAAGACGTCTCATGGTACAGCTTCATCGACCCTAATTCGATACCGGCTTTTGTAGACCCATGGATTGATCAAGGATCTTGATTTCAAGAAATATAGCCATTAGGGTAGAGGGTGGATGTATGAAGGTGAGAGTTTTTCCCCTTTCGTGCGAAGCTTTACAGTTTTGTAAAATAAGACGACTTGAGTAATTCCATCGACTCTAATTAGGTGGGCTGTCGTTTTCGACAGATCAACTATTGTTTTCGTCAGAATTTTCTTTCTTTCTTATTCTTTATTTTTATTTCTTCCTGTTTTTTGTTTATCGGTTAACTCAAGATCGGTTGTGTTAATTTCTTTCAATTTTGACACAGTCATAGGTCATTGTCATGAGACGTGACAGGAACATTTTCAAGGTCATCAGGTTATCGTGACGTCATCCAGGCGCCATTTTGTGAAATCACATTATCCATCATATCTTCATGATGCATCAGCAAAGGTCATTCATATTCATATCACATATACTTTAAGTCAAGGGTCAACAGGTCATGTCATCAAAGGTCACATAAAGATCACGACGCGCGCGTACGCGTGCGTCAAAATTTTAAAATGCTCAATTAAACGAGAGTACGAATTAGGTCATTTTAAGCATTTCAAAAATTTCCGTCCCTACGTGTCCCCTCGCGCGTTGTACATGCTCACAACGCGCGGAAAAGGTCAAATTCAAAATGTTTACATAATTCAGATTTCTCTTACCGTAAATGACAATTTACATTAATTTCAGTCACTCTTGACCTTTCATAAGGCCGTGAGCGGGCGTCAAAGATCAAAATCCGCGCGTGCTGCTATTAGCAATATAATGCAAATTTGATCAAAAACATGCCATTTTAAAAATCAAAATAGCTCTTCAGATAGTCCAATCACCCCAACTTTTATATCATGGTTAAAAAAAACATGAGTTGGAGATATGATTTCATGTCTCATTTGACCCTCAATTAACTCATGACGTCATCATAATGGCCTCCGAACTCAAAATATCAATTTGCATATTATGACGTCAGCAGATTTTTGGAAAATTGATTGTATCTCTGTAAATATTAATCAATTTTCTTTCAAATTTTGATATGTTCCACCTTAGAATATTCTCTACAAATGCAGTTACATAATAATTCATTTTGACAATGGTATCATGGCGTATTTTAGCGATTAAAGGAGGCATGTCAATTTTTCACATTTTGCGTGTATTCTCTATGGGACATGACTTTTTCTTAAAACTGGATTCTACAGTCCCGTCTTTCACGAGCAATATCTCCGTCGTTTTTGCTTTGTTTTCGCTGAGCTTGGAGTATGTTGTAGCTGAGACAATAAACTATCACAAATTTGTCCTTTATTTTTCAATCAGATGCCGGGATAATGCTCATATTTCACTTGCAAAATGGGATTTGAGAGTTCCATTTTCCGTTTACGTGTAATCGCTATGGGAAATGTTTTGGTATATCGGTAACGCACTTGACTTCCGACCTCGAGGTCACTGGTTCGAGTCCGGGAGTCTCCAACAATTTTTGAGTTTTGGGCGCTAGTTCGGAAGCCTACCCAAAATTTGACCCGTAACTCCGGCGTGGATACCCAAAATTAAGTAAATATTCAATAAATGTCCAAATAAAGATCATGAGTTAAAAGTTGTTATGTTGATTACCCGTTTGGTGTCAATTTTCTTGTTATTTTTGGAGTATTTTGTGGAAAACATTGATATTAGTACACTTTTTCACAGGTTTCACGTCAAACTGCTGCACAATACAAGTGCATATCGATGGTGGGTTGTGGGCGGGCGCACGCCTGTGTGAAGTTATCTACCGTAATGAGGATCCGAGACAGTACGGTAGATAACTTCACACAGGCGCGCGCCCGCCCGCAACCCACCATCAGTATGCACTTGTAATGTGCAGCGGTTTGTCGTGAAATCTGTGAAAAAGTGTTTTTGTGTAATATACTACATGTATGTCATAACTAGCACTTTGTTATTATTTGGGGATTGTGCTTTTCAAAATATTTTCCCTGTTCCATAAAGTGTTTTTGGATATCTTTTACAGGGCATCTCATTCCTCTGGAGAATTTGTAAAAGAGGAATGGGTTGAACTGCGCCATGGTCCTTGGCTGCTTTATTTGCAAGAAGGAACAGACGTTCTCTTCATCAGAAAATGCATGCAAAGGACGTGGAAAGTCTGCAGGAATAAACCGCAGAGCTACTCTGGCAGCAACGGAGGTTGGTTTGGCACGGGATAGCTTGTGCGACTTGCTGACCATCCTCCGAACAGCCCCAATAGTCGAAGCCCCTAGCTACAACAGGCACATAGCCACTTTATCTTCCTTATCCCAAGAGGTTAGTCACCAGCCTTGTGATTTCTTCATTCCATTATTTTAGCTGTATGTACATTTAATCATTTAATCCAAACATATTTTTATTTCTTAGTTATGGTCGATAGACAGTATAATACATGTACATCAATATCCCTTCTTGTCAAATCAAGGGATGAAAATTAATCAAATCTAAATATTTGTAATAGGGTCTAATAACTAAGGGGCCTGAGGGAACTTGAAATTTACTTGTTATTTATTACAAACTCTTTTTTTTTGTGCAGACCAGTAAGGATCAGAAGAAGAGGGTGGCAGCATGCCTACGTCAAAGGGCCATGGACAAGGACCCGACCATCGGGGAAAATGATTATGTGGACGTGGCAGTGCCCTACGATTGAACATGGCATATATGAGGTTACACATCGAATCATGGGGTGTGGGTAGTGATACCGATAGATACAAGGGAGATTTTTTGACACAGAGGGTCTATCAAAATCATGTAAACAGTTTGAGTATAGAAAGGGTTGGGTCTTCAGTGTTCTCAGCCAGAGGGACCTTCATTGCCTTCAGAGACTCCAAAACTCAGCAGCAAGGCTTGTCTTTTCTGCTCCTCTTCAAACTCACATACAACCTCTTTGACTTGAACTTCATTGGCTGCCTGTACGGCAGAGCAGGGGCGTAAATCCCAGGGGGTGGGGGCTGCATCCCCCTGACTTTAAGTAGGGGGGGTGGCCTGTACAATTACCCCCCCCCTGATATTTCAACCAAAAAAAAAGAGAGAAAAACAAAAGGAAGAAGAAGAAGAAGAGAAAACTGATTGTTTCAATTTCAGCATAATGCATGAGAAATTAGTTATTTTTGTATGTATGTATAACTGTATAGCCTACACGTATACAGTATGTCACTATCATTAAGAATTGTTGCGCGACGTAAACTTCAGAATAATAAGAATCCCACTATATACACAAAATGCATCGGGCCGCGCCCCGGCCGCTAATTTTGTTTTCCCAAACAGGTTTGCCAATGCTAATATTTCCGGTCATCTGATTGGCTGATATGTTACGTCATTAGCAATGACGTAACCGTTAGGGTGAGTGATAGGGGTATAGAAATCATGCATAATCACTTCATCAACCCATCGTTGGCTTAATCGGTAAGGTCAGCGTAATGCAATCATATAGTTATGGGTTCAAGGCCGGCCACGCAGTCTTCTGCATATTGCACCGCTTGCATGCTCCGCTCTCGCGCGCTGGCAATGCAGAACAATTTTTCCCGCTGCAGGGCTGCAATGCATGTGATGTTTGTGTAGGTCTATGAATGAATTATTTTGTTGTTTATATTGAACAAATTGAATTGAATTCAGATAAATAGGGCTTAATAAGAGTCGAAAGCGGTGCAACGAATCGTCGTCTTTCTATAACTATTAAATCAAACGTCTAAGGTTTTCGCGCTTTGCGCGGGAAGGGGGAAACTGAATTCAAACAGGGATTAAGAGTCGAGAACAGTACACCCAATCGTCTGCTTTCTCAAATAATTTAAGGAAAGGTCAAGGTTCACGCGCTTCGCGCGAGAGGGGGAAACTGAATTCAGATAAATAGGGCTTATTAAGAGTACATCGAATCGTTTGCTTTCTCTAATAATTTAAGGAAACGTCAAGGCTTCCGCGCTTCGCGCGAGAGGGGGAAATTGAATTCAGATAAATAGGGCTTATTAAGAGTCGAAAACGGTGCAACGAATCGTCTTCTTTCTATAATAATTAAATCAAACGTCTTAGCTTTTCGCGCTTCGCGCGGGAAGGGGAAACTGAATTCAGACGAGAATTAAGAGTCGATAACAGTACACCCAATCGTCTGCTTTCTCTAATAATTTAAGGAAACGTCAAGGCTTCCGCGCTTCGCGCGAGAGTGGGAGATTGAATTAAGATAAATAGGGCTTATTAAGAGTCGAAAACGGTGCAACGAATCGTCTTCTTTCTATAATAATTTATTGAAACGCCAAAGCTTTCGCGCTTCGCGCGGGAGGGGGTGGGAAATTCATTCAGACAAGGGTTAACAGTCGAGAACGGTACATTAAATCGTCTTCTTTTTCTAACAATTTAAGGAAACGTCTAAGCTTCCGCGCTTCGCGCGGTAGGCCTACCACCCACACCCCCTAATGTGTGTGTGTGTGTGTGTGTGTTGTGTGTGTTTGTGCGTGCGAGATCGCGCGCGCTTGCGTAAATTGGGCGTGTGCTCGTGCTAGTATGTGATGGCTGTCGCCGATCATCCCCCCACTCCTCGGTACGGATTTACGCCCCTGCGACAGAGAATAGCTTTTTGGGATCCAACTACTGGTCTTCAAGTCTCTCAACCACCGATGTCCCCCGTACATTGTTCATCGTCCTCGAGTCCGAAAATACCCGCTCGTCATCATCCATGCATCTGCCTCACTCAGTGTATCTGTAAGAAACGTGCTGGTGAATTGTCTTTCTCATCGGTTGCTGCAAAACTGTGGAACCAGCTACCTACTGCTGTGCAGACTGCCTTATCTTTTGACCAGTTAAAGAAATTACTCAAGTCACATCTATTCTGCTTTTTAAGTGGCCCAATCATTGTGGAGCGGTGTGTGTGCAGCGCTTTGTAACCGTTAGGAAAAGACGCTATTTTAAAGACATGTAGTGATAAATATAAGGATTGGGAAGCTAGTCATAAGGATGTAAGTTTGGGGAACCATAAAGGGAGTAGTGGGAAAATGGAGGTATGGTAGGTGCAGCCGTAAAAATGTGGGGTAGATCAAAGGCTTTATATAAATTGAGGTATAAGTATATGTTAAGTGATGGTGATAGTAATGCATACAATGCAGTTAAGAATACATATGGGGATGAATGTAAAGTACATACATTAGATTGTATAGGGCATACCGTGTGAGTCAAAAAAAGTTTACACCTAGAAAATTGCTAATTATTTAAAAAAATAATCTATGAGCAGTAAATTATTATACATATTGTGAAAGAGTGATTTATCCCGAATCATTTGGTACCATTTTTGTGTGGTATATGTTCACGCTTGGATGAACAGGTGGCATTGTTTACGAGAGTGCAAAAATCGACTTGCGCCAAAGTGACGCCTACTGTATGTATTATTTTGGGATTAGCGGAGTGAGAGAATGGATTGAATGTATCAAATGAAATGCATTGCATATGTTTTTTTGCAAAGGGCAAGTCACACACACACGTGCACAAATGTCAGTTGATATTCGATATTCGATATTTGATATGTGTGGCATAATTAATTTTGTTAGGGGTGTTATTTGGATCTGCAAAGACCGAATTAATATCTAAATCCCAATTGTTTTATTCAAACATCACATAGGCAACTTTGGCGCAAGTCGATTTTTACACTCTCGCAAACAATGTCTCCTGTTCATCCAAGCGTGAACACATACCACACAAAAATGGTACCAAATGATTTGGGATAAAACACTCTTTCATAAGACATATTACAGTTTACTGTTCATAGATGATTTTTAAAATAATTAGCAATTTTCTAGGTGTAACCTTTTGTTTGACTCACACGGTATAGGCAAAAGAATGTACAGGCACAATATAAGGTTAGGAAGACTTACACTGGTGATAAATAAGAGGACGGGAAGGCTAAGAAGGACGGCAGATACAGGGTCAATTGGTAGATTGTGTAAGTTATATAGGCCACAAATTTGTACAAATAGTAATAGGGGGTTCTAGATAGCGGTAATGATAATGGTAACAAGCACTAGTTAGGGAAGATGCGCAGGGCAATACTGGCCGTTCTCTGTCATTCAGTCAAATTGTCTGATAGTGATGTGCGCCATCAGTTCTGTTCTGAAAATGGTTGGTGTGATGCAACTCTGTGCCTTAGTGTCTATTGTACATGTTTATATGATATTTTTAACTTGCCTTTTATTTTAGTCATGTTTACGTATATATGACATTTCAGAACAAGTCTTAAAGTAGTAATTTCTTTTTAACTTGCCTTTTATTTTAGTTTTTAACATATGTAAATGCATACGACTTTTGATGTAAACCAAATACATCCTGCCACTTTCATTAAATTCATATTTTTAATATGTATTTATTTGTGTATTGTAAGTTAACATTAAGTTTAGATTTTTAAAAAATTATAGTCATCATTCTGTGTACTATAGAACGCACTACAGCCACCATTCTGCTAACCATAGATCAAGACCCAAACTACCATTCTGAATATACCATTTCAAAATGCTACAATTAAGCGTACCATTTTGTTGCATATTTTGAATGGTAGTGAAAGGTTGATAAATGATGGCTTTATGATAGATGAATGGTGGATCTATGGTAGACGAAAGGTGGCTCTATGGTAGATGAATGGTGGCTCTATGGTAGATGAATGGTGGCTCTATGGTAGATGAATGGTGGCTCTATGGTAGATGAATGGTGGCTCTATGGTAGATGAATGGTGGCTCTATGGTAGATGAATGGTGGCTCTATGGTAGATGAATGGTGGCTCTACAGTATATGAATGGTGGCTCTATGGTAGATGAATGGTGGCTCTATGGTAGATGAATGGTGGCTCTATGGTAGATGAATGATGGCTCTATGGTAGATGAATGGTGGCTCTATGGTAGATGAATGATGGCTCTATGGTAGATGAATGGTGGCTCTATGGTAGAACAATGATATGGCTGTGGTAGATGCATGGTATTTGAGTGGTGGATGAATGGTGGCCCTATGGTAGATGAATGGTTGCTCTATGGTAGATGAATGGTAAATAAATGGTAGCCCTATGGTAGATGAGTGGTGGATCAATGGTAGATGAATCATAGCTTAATGGTAGACCTATAGTGTCTGTATGGTAATTGAATGGTAGAATATGTAGGTGTGGCCTAATTTTAATAAATGAATAAATTTGTCCCAATTATTTTAATTAGTTCTATGGTAAATGAATGGTAGATCTATGGTAGATTTGCTATGGTGTTTGTATGGTAATCTATGGTAGATTTGCTATTGTGTTTGTATGGTGTACCATAGAGATATTTTATAGGTCAGCATTTTCCATCTTACAAATTTACAAGTTAGGCCTACATAGCTATTACTGACTTTCATCCCGTGATGACATTCTCTCGATTTCCGCTTTGCACATTATTTCCTCTTCATTATTCGGAGCAACCTTCACATTCTTTCTTTACTTTAAGTCTTTACCCAGGGGCGGATCTAGATTTTTGATAAGGGGGGGGGGGGGGGTATGACCTAATGCAGAGCATCGTCCATGGTGCTATTTTGAACCCTCGTATTGATGTTTTCCTGGCATCTACTATCATCTACTAATACTGTGTGGGTCTGGGCACATAATGGCGTTTCTCTATGCACATCACATTTTCACTTGGCAGCCCTTCCACAACGTCTTCCTATTATTCGCAATATAGATTTACTGGTCGAGGTTCATTTTGCTGGTCTTTTGGAATCACCAGAGTTCAGAGGATTCACGCTTTTCACAAAGAAAAACTTCTCCATGACCATGTTTCAGCCCGTGCGCGATCGCCTCCAGCTCCAGCAGATATGGGGCGGCAGCCACTGCTGACGGCCGCAGTGCACTGCGAGCTTCCGTTGTTTGTATTGGTCATACTAATAGAGATTGGATATATACCGCCATCCTCCGACGAATAAGCGTACATTTCTTTACAATAATGGCGGCCTTTACTCTCTAGACACCGACAAATTCGAGCGAGAAGTCTTGCACTCTTATCTAGGTTCCATATCATTGGTTTAAGGTTTGAAAATTGAAACTCAATATTGTGTTACAGTTTATTATAACAGAAAAGGTAATCTTTATTTTATGATTCCACGGGGTCGATTTTTAATTTTGCAATCGCCCCCGTGAGCAACCTGACGGAGGCGATTATGAAGCTCACGGGGGGCGAATCGCCCATCGCCCCCGTGTATTGTGAGTGCTGAAAATGAGAAAATGTAGTATTGCCTAAATCTCTGATGGTGTTAATTGATACAAAAATGTTTGTCTTCGGTATTTTCAAATATGTGACCCTGTTACGGGAAATTCCTAAACAGAGAATTATGATAGCTGTAAGCAAAATGATGATATCAAGAGTGTGAATGTGTGTTTACAATAAGAACTTGATTTCAAAACTACTCGAAGTCGTTAACGGAGATTATAAGACGAACGCAAATCTGGAACTCGGATGTGAAAGCGGATACAAACAAAATGGCGCACCGCACTGATTGCTATAACGGACCAATCACAGCCCGCGTAGCACGACCCGTTAGCAACGACCGACCATTTCCGGACTACGATAATTTCGCTCGGGAAAAGTGATCAAATTTTGGAAGAGACCGAAGGCTGTGCGAAAAAAACTGGTCTAGAAAAACCGTTTAAAACACATCTTCTACTATGTTTTAGACTTCCAAATTTTGATACTAGGTACAGAAAAGACCACTCTTTCAGAAAATGCAAAAAAACAAAAATCTATTTTTTTCACCTAAATTGACATTTTAGCTGATTACGGAGAATCGCTGGTTGCGACTTTTTGTTGGTTTTGTGGTGCCGGGTCACATTTTATGATTCCACGGGGTCGATTTTTAATTTTGCAATCGCCCCCGTGAGCAACCTGACGGAGGCGATTATGAAGCTCACGAGGGGC
Source organism: Strongylocentrotus droebachiensis (assembly GCA_035222895.1). Taxonomy (NCBI): domain Eukaryota; kingdom Metazoa; phylum Echinodermata; class Echinoidea; order Camarodonta; family Strongylocentrotidae; genus Strongylocentrotus; species Strongylocentrotus droebachiensis. The sequence goes on along the minus strand of JAVYIG010000578.1, from coordinate 133,392 downwards.
GAATCGCCCATCGCCCCCGTGTATTTTGAGTGCTGAAAATGAGAAAATGTAGTATTGCCTAAATCTCTGATGGTGTTAATTGATACAAAAATGTTCGTCTTCGGTATTTTCAAATATGTGACCCTGTTACGGGAAATTCCTAAACATTACCTACAACAGCGTACAATCATTGCATGGGGAAAGAAACCACTTGCGTTGCAGCGTGCCAAGTTTTTCCGAGAAAATTTCTCTAAGCGCTGGCGTTTGCAATTGCGAGTACATAAGTTTTAATTAACACATATGCTTGCTGCTTGCGTACTTTTAAGAATTGGGAACTATCGAGAAAGATTGAAAATTCAGATCATGAATCATTAGCATATCGCAGAAAACTACAAACCCGTGCAACATGTTTAATAGCGTAAAAGGAGAAACAAATAAACTCTTTGACGGAAGTCTTACATAAATCGGACAAGTCATTTGAACTTTCGCAAGCTTAAATCACAACTGTACGCCTAACATGTGAATCTCAAATCGGCGATGTTGTCATTCGTATTGGACATTAAAATATTATTAATATTCATTTCTCTTCTAAATAGCATGGGGACTATGCCTATGATTTCGTCTATATGGCATATTCTTCCATATATTAGACAGTAGCACAGTCGGACAAAGTTTCTCCCCACATTGATATGGAAAGTAACGATGGTTTAAAATCTTTAACTTGTTTACATATCAATTTAATAAAATGAATCCCTCCTTTTCAACTTCCCTACTTAAATTTAAGTCGTTGCTTTTCACGGACTTTAATAGTTATCGGGTCTATTTTTTTATGATTTTGTTTAATAAAACTCGGGTGCCCTCCTCGCCAATTTTTTCACTTTTGTTGAGATTCAGTTTGTTAATCAGTTTTAGGTGATATTGATAGAAAGATAAACCGACGATCCTAATCTATGGAACATTTACGTACATTATAAATTGAAAGTAGACTTGTATTTTCCAAGAGTCAATTCATGAACTGATTTAAACGGCAGCAATTTTATCTACCCCCACCCAGGGGCGTCGCTAGAGCTTTTTCAGTTTTTTTTTTTTGGGGGGGGGATGTACACAGGAGCGGATCCAGCCGACGGCAAGAATCGGCATGCAGCCGGCGAATCAGCGGGACATTGAAATATCAATATTCCTTTCTCTTCTAAATAACCTAGGAGCTCTATACCTAAGATAAAGTCTAGCTGGCATAATGTTGTATAATCCCGCCCCCTCCCACCTTTCCATGAAGAAGAATCACTGTTTTAATGCAATCATACCTGAGCTACTTTGCGGTGGAGTCGCCTCATGTTCATGTGAGTAGAGCTGCTTTGGAAGATACTCACCTACAGGATAGTAATTTCTGATGTTATTTATCAAAGAAAGTTAAGACCCTTTTGAACTGGATTTTTCTTACATATATATTCAACAAATTGTTGGTTTAAAAAAAATTCAATTTACAAGTATTTTATTTGTACTGAAGCCGAGACGTATTATTGATAGAAAGATTAAAGCCGATGAACAAATATTAGTACATATGAACGGAAGGCAGACACGGCTTTTCCCGGAGTCAAATTATGATCAGATGAACACAGTAAATAGCATCATTATTTTATCTACCCGCCCCAATGCGCTGCAAGAGACTCCTCTAAATAGAGACGACAGAGCTACAGACAGGGCAGGGGCGTAAATCCCGGGGGGATACATCCCCCCTCGCTTGAAGGAGGGGGGGGGGATGGCCTGTACAAATATCCTCCCCCCCTGAGATTACAAAAAAAGTGATTGTTTCAATTGTAGCATAATGCATGAGAAATGAGTTATTTTTTTATGTATGTATAACTGTATAGCCTACACGTATACAGTATGCCACGATCATTATTAGTTGCGCGAACAAGCACTTCATAAACTTCAGAATAATTTTCCGTTATTTTGCAAGGTATCATTATAGCCCAGACGTAAAGTGCGCCAGCGCGCGAGCGCTTAAAAAGTGCAATCATGTACAGTAGATGCCCGGCTCCCCCCCCCCCCCCACTCAGTGTTATTTAGGGTACGCGTATCCTCGTTCCCTCCCTTTGAAAGCACCCCCCCCCCCCCATCTCAGGACTGCCAACATTTCTGAAACACCCTTTCGCCGGCTTTTCGCTGGCTTTTCCTGCCTTGGAGACCCCCCCCCCCCAAAAAAAAAAAAAAAATAAATAAATAAATAAATAAATAAAAAATCCGGAACACTGCTAAATGTACCACCCGCCCCCAATTTCAGGTGAGCTCTAGTCGATCGAGGGGGACTGGGGGCCAATGTTTTTACTTTTCAAAATGAAATAATCCTGAACGAGCTTTCAAAGCTAGCAGGAATTTCAGGGATTTGATCAATTTTTCTATGATATTCAAGATATTTTATAACCCCCTTTTTACATTTCTCAGGAGTCCAAAGAGAGAGAAAAAATAAACACCCCCTTTTTAAAGAAATCTCCGGGTGAAAAGTCAAATACACCCCCTTTTTTTTACAATTCTCGGGCCGGATTTTGTCGCGCGAAAAAGTACCCCTTTCCTGGAGATTTTAGGAACACGCATGCGGTCCCTCCGACCCCGGAGTGTGGGGGGAGGGGGGGGGGGGTAGATGAAGACTGAAGTTCCAGACCTGGCGTGTTCAAGACTTACAGTGGCCGTTTGTCTCTTCAGTTATTTCAAGGTAAGCATGTACACATTCTAATTATTTTTATATTTGAGAAAGGATTTGGCTAAGGAAATTAAAGAATTCATTAGATTTAATTAATAAACACAGTCCATTTATCATTATATATATTCAAGAAACATTTTTAAAGAGGTGTGAAAACTGTGAACGCATCTGATTGAGAGTGATAAATAATACGGTAACTGTTGCATTGCCCAAGTCCTACTCGGTGGTTGTCATTTGTTCACGCCTAAAACTTAAGGGAGGAGGGGATGATATTTAAGGGCTGCAATGCATGTGATGTTTGTGTAGGTCTATGAATGAATCAATTTGGTGTTTATATTGAATGATAAATAGGGCTTAATAAGAGTCGAAAACGGTGCAACGAATCGTCTTCTTTCTATAATAATTAAATCAAACGTCTAAGCTTTTCGCGCTTCGCGCGGGAAGGGGAAACTGAATTCAGACGAGAATTAAGAGTCGAGAACAGTACACCCCATCGTCTGCTTTCTCTAATAACTTAAGGAAACGTCAAGGCTTCCGCGCTTCGCGCGAGAGAAGAAAACTGAATTCAGATAAATAGGGCTTATTAAGAGTCGAAAACGGTGCAACGAATCGTCTTCTTTCTATAATAATTATATCAAACGTCTAAGCTTTTCGCGCTTCGCGCGGGAAGGGGAAACTGAATTCAGACGAGAATTAAGAGTTGAGAACAGTACACCCAATCGTCTGCTTTCTCTAATAATTTAAGGAAACGTCAAGGCTTCCGCGCTTCGCGCGAGAGGGGGGAAACTGAATTTAGATAACTAGGGCTTATTAAGAGTCGAAAACGGTACAACGAATCGTCTGCTTTCTCTCATATTTTAATGAAACGTCAAAACTTCCGCGCTTTGCGTGGGAGGGGTAAAACGAATTCAGACGAGAATTAAGAGTCGAGAAATGTACACCCAATTGTCTGCTTTCTTTAATAATTTAAGGAAACGTCAAGGCTTCCGCGCTTCGCGCGAGAGGGAGAAACTGAATTCAGATAAATAGGGCTTATTAAGAGTCGAAAACGGTACAACGAATCGTCTGCTTTCTCTCATAATTTAATGAAACGTCAAAACTTCCGCGCTTTGCGTGGGAGGGGTAAAACGAATTCAGACAAAGATTAAGAGTCGAGCACGGTTTAACAAATCGTCTACTTTCTCTAATAATTTAATGAAATGTCAAAGCTTCTACGCTTCGGGCGGGAGAGAGAGGGAGAAACTGAATTTAGACGAGAATTAAGAGTCAAGAACAGTACACCCAATCGTCTGCTTTCTCTAATAACTTAAGGAAACGTCAAGGCTTCCGCGCTTCGCGCGAGAGAAGGAAACTGAATTCAGATAAATAGGGCTTATTAAGAGTCGAAAACGGTGCAACGAATCGTCTTCTTTCTATAATAATTATATCAAACGTCTAAGCTTTTCGCGCTTCGCGCGGGAAGGGGAAACTGAATTCAGACGAGAATTAAGAGTCGAGAACAGTACACCCAATCGTCTGCTTTCTCTAATAATTTAAGGAAACGTCAAGGCTTCCGCGCTTCGCGCGAGAGGGGGGAAACTGAATTTAGATAACTAGGGCTTATTAAGAGTCGAAAACGGTACAACGAATCGTCTGCTTTCTCTCATAATTTAATGAAACGTCAAAACTTCCGCGCTTTGCGTGGGAGGGGTAAAACGAATTCAGACGAGAATTAAGAGTCGAGAAATGTACACCCAATTGTCTGCTTTCTTTAATAATTTAAGGAATCGTCAAGGCTTCCGCGCTTCGCGCGAGAGGGAGAAACTGAATTCAGATAAATAGGGCTTATTAAGAGTCGAAAACGGTACAACGAATCGTCTGCTTTCTCTCATAATTTAATGAAACGTCAAAACTTCCGCGCTTTGCGTGGGAGGGGTAAAACGAATTCAGACAAAGATTAAGAGTCGAGCACGGTTTAACAAATCGTCTACTTTCTCTAATAATTTAATGAAATGTCAAAGCTTCCACGCTTCGGGCGGGAGAGAGAGGGAGAAACTGAATTTAGACGAGAATTAAGAGTCAAGAACAGTACACCCAATCGTCTGCTTTCTCTAATAACTTAAGGAAACGTCAAGGCTTCCGCGCTTCGCGCGAGAGGAGGAAACTGAATTCAGATAAATAGGGCTTATTAAGAGTCGAAAACGGTGCAACGAATCGTCTTCTTTCTATAATAATTAAATCAAACGTCTAAGCTTCTCGCGCTTTGAGCGGTAGGCGTAAACCGAATTCAGACAAAGATATAATATATATATATATTATGATGATCATATATGTAACTTATTCCATTGTTTACCTTTTGGGTCTACCGATATAGTTTTAATGAAGTAAAGTGTTTTTAGCTTATTTCCTATATATTGTCGTGTTATGGTTGTGAATCTGTCAGTGTTATATTACTTTTGTTTATATGTCAGTGTTATATTACTTTTGTTTATATGTCATGATTATGTTGTTTTTTATCGACACGGCCCTGATTGAAACCAGTCTGCGAACTGTTTCGGGCTTTTACCGTGTATAAATAAAATAAACTCAAACTCAACTCATTAAGAGTCGAGCACGGTTTAACAAATCGTCTATTTTCTCTAATAATTCAATGAAATGTCAAAGCTTCCGCGCTTCGCGCGGGAGAGAGAAGGAGAAACTGAATTCATACAAGGATTAAGAGTCGAGCACGGTTCAGCGAATTGTCTACTTTCTCTAATAATTTAATGAAACGCAAAAACTTCCGCGCGGGAGGGGGGGGGGGGGTCCGGGGGGGGGGGGGGGGGACTGAATTCAGACAAGGATTAACAGTCGAGAAAGTTACAGCAAATCGTCTTCTTTTTATAATAATTTAATGAAACGCCAAAGCTTTCGCGCTTCCCGCGGGAGGGGGGGGGGGGGATTCATTCAGACAAGGATTAACAGTCGAAAACGGTACAATAAATCGTCTTCTTTTCCTAATAATTTAAGGAAACGTCTAAGCTCACCCACAACCCCCTAATGAGCGCGCTTCGCGCGCTCTTTGAGTGATTCACCTCCTCACTACCGCACCTCCCTAAAATGAGATCCTAGCTCCGCGCCTGCATTAAAATATATAGCTATGATGCTGACTAAGTTGACGAAATAATTCGTATATTTATGTCGTCGAGGAAAATGACCATTTGGGCATACGCAAGTACTATAGATAGTCCGTAGGAAAAACAATTTAGCCTTCGGCCCCGGGTAAATAGGGTTAAATTTGTAAATATTGGGACATTTAATTTTGTCGGCAATTGGGGCTAGTTTTGTCGGTAATCGTTGGCCTCTACAACCCCCACTAAAAAGGTCTAGCGACGCCCCTGACCATTATACATCATTTTCTAAGTTATGGGACTCAAAATAAAGAGTTCGCTTCTTCCTGACGAAATATTCAATCTTTATGTTACTATTTAAAAGTGTGTCGTCTTATTTCGGAGTTCATATGGAAACGTTGTATCATCCGCTCAATCTGACTTGCGTGCATAGAACAAATAAGCATTTGTTCATGAAAAAGTGAAGTTTTCTAAAATGTGCGTTTCTTTCCAGCATTGGGGCGCCCGGAAGTCACTCGGGTAACATTTCATGAAGTGTAATATAAAAAGACCATATGCAAATTTTCTGCACTTTTGTCGGAAAAAATACATTTATCCAGCCCAATGTCGTCTCTTTTTGCGTTGGAGAAGAGCAAATAGCGAGTTTCAATCACACTTTGGCCGCTCTCGCAAGCTCTCACTCGTTTCACTGTGGTCAAGAGACTTTGGGGCAAGCGGTTAATGAAAATACTAATCGTTAGCTTTCTTCTGGTATCAAACTTGTTTTGATTGATTCTATAATTTTGTCGGAATAAAGGAAACAAAAAGGCTCGACCAAGAACTTATCAGCGTCTGAATTGACCTTTTGACCTTGAATTCCCTGATGCAAGCGCACTAATGACGTCAACTTCGCTAAATCGGTGTCTTTTATCGTAAAATGCGACACTTTCACAATGTTTACACATCTTTTTTCAATTATTAGTAAGATATAACATATTTGTTCTGATATCACTGAAGTTTTGGGTTTTATTTAATGAGTAATTTTAAAATAAGACCCATTTTACTGTTTTAATATACTGGACGCAATGTTCCCGGAACCACCGGTAGGTCGCGCGCACCACACGACTAGGGCTTTAACGGAACACTCTCAATTACTTTCGTAGTAAAATACCAGGTAATGACCTAAAATGCCCCAGATATGTATGTTGTAGCCAACATTTTGACATTGTATCGCATGGAACGCCTTAGAATGGTTTCAAGAGGGTTAAAACGCTGAAAAACATACGAAACAGTATTATATCTGAGCCAAAAAGTGAATTTTATTATTTTATTTAGTAGACCTGTGACGTCACACAGAACGTCATCTTCGGCATCATAGGTCTTGGAAGCAACGTCTTCGGAAGCATTCGGATGCTCGGAAATGTCACCCAAACAAAGTTGAAAGTTCAAGATGATCATGAGGCAAATGGCATCAATGATGGGTAAGTGAAAATGTGATTTTTTTTTCTTCAAATTGATACAAAATTTGAGCGATTTTGAGCGAGTAACTTTTTAACTGTTTAGATTTTACACTACTCGAATCATTATTCGCTACGCAAAAGTGTAAATGTAGAAATCGCGTGAACTTGACCAGATTATTTAGCATGTTGGCGCTTAAAATTAAAATGCCATGCACATGGTCATGGGAAAGTGTACCCACGTAGATCTAGTCCCTGCACATGTTATGATTCTTATTTCGCGGCGCTGAAAATCGACCTGTATTGCCGGACACCGTGTTATGTCTATGGCGAAACGCAAAAGTCGCGAGTCGCGCGAGAAGAAAATGCACGGAAAACAAATAGCAAAATGACATTCTCAAAACAAACTTGACAGCCATTCACTTTGCACGGGCATTAGGAAAATTGGATTATTTCATGAAAAAGGCATGTATTTGTCCTCATACGTTAGGCTAAGTTAGATGTGTAAATTTTCTATTTTTGTTTTGTGTTCTTACGATGCGTCATACATTTCTTGATCACCCCACTCGACTTGCACATTCGATACGTGTAGTCCCGAGCGTAGAACGCGCGTCCGGTAATCCAATAGTGTCCGGTAATACCATGCGTGGGCATACGTGTTCATCTCGTATGACGGGGGCCCTATTACCATTACCGTCCACAATTATTTCAGGTCCTCAATTTGTCGATCAAAACATGAAATCTACGAGTAGGTTTATGATAAAAAAGAAACTTCTGTATTTTTATTCCCTGGAATGGCACTCCGTATCAACCTACCAGTTTGTTTATATCGCTGTTCAAAATGACCCTAACCTTGTCGTAGTCTTCTTTTTCGTGCTCACAAAATCGGTATCATGAGAGGTTGTATTTCCGGACGGGTTGAGTACCCGGACACCGCGCATTAGAACGGCGCAATACGCGTCGGGGAAACATCGCGCGCAGTTGCAAACAGACACCCGGTGACGCAGCTGTTATTTTTCTTCGCATAAATCCTGATTTTGCATGGAAATTCTAATGCTGATTATTTGGAAATTACGTTTTTTGGCAACATATTTTGAAAAAACGCACAAAATTAAGTGTGTGGTTACTCAATTATGTTTTTTGGCAACATATTCTGAAAAAACGCACAAAATTAAGTGTCCGGTTACTCAAGTCCCCACCCTACCTATTACCGTCCAAAATTTCCTTGAGGTGTTGTTAGGTCAGTCCCCTCATACAAAGGACAGACATCATTACCAGCATATTTTCATGCGCGTGAATTCACGTCAACCGGGCAGGATATGAACTATTGCTTGTCAGGCGGATTCCTGACTAGGAGCTCTCCATGTTTGTGCTCACCGAGATCTTAACACGATATTAATGAACATTTACATCACATATACAACCATTTTTTACTTACGATGTCAGTGTTTTCAAGCAATTTCTGTCCATAACGGGCATCGCTTGAACACTTCTTCTTCGTAGGGAACTGCTGAAACTGAATGCGCATGCACGATACTGTAATAGACATGTATACTCTTGAACTTGGCGTATTTATGCATACATTCTATATTAATAATTTACCAGTGTCTTTCAAAGACTACTTCAAAAGGCGCTCTGATACTTACCATTACTAAACAACACAAATTAATGATCTTTCTCATACACTCAATAAGAAAGCTTTCTCTGATCATGGTATACAAGCAGCCGGCCTAATCCTTTCGAATTTACTCCCTAAACTAATCAAAGAATCAAAAAATACAAAACACTTTCGAAACCTACTTGAACGTTAGCTGATTAGTAATTATCAGTAATTTCTTTAGAGCATGTCCACATTTGTCTTGTCGTAATGGTTTTTGTCAGAGTCTTTTTTACGCGTTCAACTTTTGTTAATTGTTTCTTTTTTCTGTGTATATCATGCATTGTATACATATTTTTGTAAAGGTGTGGGCTACTTTCGGGCCTTACTGGCTCTCCGGCTCATTCCTCCATACTGTTATTTTGAGGTGTTTAGGTCTATATTTTATCATTGTAAATTTTGTTGGAAACAAGGAAAATCAGCCATTTTGACAAAAAAATTGGATGAAAAGTTGCGAGTGCAGTGAGTGAGCGAGAAGCTGAGAACAAATAATTTCCATGTTTTTTAATCGAAAAATTTAATGTCAAAAACACAATAAAAAATGCTGACTGACCGACCCTCCCTGGAAGGTTTGACCGCCATTTTTTTTGTCACCTAATAGGTATAATTTTGTGAAAAATGGATGTGTATTAACAAATATTAGGGCGTGTGAAATCACTTTCACCTTTGGGGCTATTATACATGTAAGACTATGTATTTCACCATAAATTTACCTCTGCACCTCTGAAAAATTTGTTGTAGGCCAGAGCATATGAAAAAATATGTTACAAACAACACACTCACTTGGCATGCTTTGTTGTCATTGGTTGCAAAATCTTGCATTTTCCTTTAAAAGGTCATTTTACCAATTAAAAATTATTTAAGGTTCTCATAATTTTGTAGACTTTAAAAGAAAAAAATCCAACTACCCATAACACACATTGTGTAATACCAACATCTCAAAAGTTACTGCTGGCTACTTGAGTGCACATAGCAATCAGTGATTCTTAGTATAAATTGCTCTCATCATGACTACCACTGGTACACTCATAGTCATCTTCCCTATCCTTTCCACTTTCAGCAATATGTCGCTATAGTTTCTCAGAGTATGTGACAAGGACCATGCCGATTGTCTTTTTTGTGTGTGGAATACATTGTAAATCTGCCACCTTGTACTGACACTATCCCAACATTCACTTCCAACATCAAAATCAGTAGGTGAGAGGATGTATTCCCCGTATGGGTAATGCATCCTCTCACCACCAGAATCCTTCATCAACAACAGTCATCCTCCAAGCACAGGAACATTACACAAAATTATGTGCAACATCAAAACAGTTCAAGACATGTACCAGTAGGCCTACATTAAAATCCCTTCAGCATGCCTTCAACAAACACTGCATGTAGCCAAAGTAATTGTACCTGTTGATTTTGCTAACACCTTAATCTTTTAATTATTGTCCAACACTAGCATTAACCTGTAACTCATACCCCCAAATCTTCGGTTGTTCATCATTTTCCTCATGAACAGGGGGATGGTAGTCCAAAGCAAAAGTCACATCTTGGTCGTCTCGTTATAAAGAAGTCCTTGGGACCCATGAAATTGTTTCTTTATAACGAAATTTCTTTATATCAGGGCTGCCAAAACAATAGAATACAAAGGAAATCCAAGATATGGGACCAGAGATTTTACTTCTTTAAAACGAAATTTTGTTATATCAGTGTTCTTTATAACGAGAGTGCACTGTAAGTGAATGAGGGAACAACTTCTTGAGGGGAGTGTACCTGTAAGGGCATTCCAATACTGCCACGACACTTCCCCCTATACTCCTCTCGAGAGGTTGTTCCCTTGTTCCAATACTTGCTTCACTTGAGAGTGATGACATACATCATATGTGAATGAGGGAATCGCCATTGTGAAGGGAGTGTACTTCCTCCTGGCCCATACATGTACTCCTCCACCAATGCTTCACGTTTGGACCATCATTGATAAAAATAAAAAAAAAATTTCTTAAATACTGTATATACTTTGGAGGTCAACAGACTTTTCCTAAATATAAACGTTACACTTATGTCAGACCACTCAACACACGGTCCATGGTGTCATTGTCTTTTATTGGTCACTGCCACGGGCGGGGAGGGATATCTTATCCACATTCTTAACATCCTGCATATCCTTCACCTCTAGAACACCATGTACAGTGCACTCTCATTATAAAGAAGTCCTCGGGACCCATGCAATTTCTTTATAATCAAATTTCTTTATACATGTATCAGGGTTGCAAAAACAATAGAATACAAAGGGAATCCCACATATGGGACCAGAGATTTTACTTCTTTATAATGAAATTTTGTTATATCGGTGTTCTTTATAACGAGAGTGCACTGTAAACGTTTCTCCATCACATTATCGCACATCAAATAAGCACAATTCCAACACGTAAAAAAAAACCCGAAGCGCCCTACGAAGTTATTTAGAATTTTCATTATTGTTGGGATATCCATGCATAATAGGATTTGCACATGTCTATACCCATCGTGCTTCCACCCCCCCCCCCCCCCCCCGGATGCACCACAACATGTATAAATCTACAGGTAGCCCCTTTCATCTGGCCAGACGCAACACATGTCATCTATCTCTAGTTCCGAAAAACTCTGGATCGTACCATTAAAGTCGCAGGGTAGAAAGATGTATTTTCCAACCGCGCCAAATTTAATTTACGTTCCGACATTCTGTTAAATGGGTTCGTGTTGTTAAGAATCCACTGCTTTTTGCTCCAACAAACGTCCACATGCGGAGTCGTTTATCAACTAAATTTTTCAAATTTATGGATGCTTCCTAGCTTCCCAGGTGTTTGTGTTGCTGTTGAAGCATTTCATTCACCTGCTATCATTCTTTGTACTCCAATTGCCAGAACGCAAATTTCATTTTGGTTTTATAGTTTCATCGGAGTCGTTTATCAACTATGTATTCAACTTTATGAATGCTTCCTCCCCAGGTGTTTATGGTGTTTATGCATTTCATTTACCTGTTATTATTCTTTGTACTCCAATTGTTAGAATACAAAATGCATTTTGGTTTTATTGTTTCATGCAATAAGTAAGTCAATAAAAGAGTAGGAGAAAGTGGGGCATAATGGAGCACTTAATTTCAAACTTGCAATATGACGTCATCAACGACACAAAAACAGTAAAAATAACAGTTTCAGATAGATGTTGTATGCACTTTATTATGTCAACGAAAAACCGACAAAAACCACGGTAAAATTGCAGAGAAACTCGAAACGAATTTTACAAAAGAAAAATTCAACTTGCCCCATCCCTGGGGCATAATGGCACTCCCCCCTGGGGCAAAATGGATCTACTGATCCGTATTGCCCCATCAGAACCCTAACGTCCTATATTGAGTAATGTACCTAAAGTAACTTTAAGCAAACTTGGTGGGCAGAGCTGCATAATGAAAGCCTATAGTAGTTTCAAACATTTATGGGGCAAAACTGGAAAGGTAATCGTAATAAAGCCTGGTTTAAAAGTAGAAAATGTAGACTTGTAAAATGTGCACTACACTCTCAATTTCTTAGACTGGAATCTGGGTCACATTTTCGTTCTGATACAACCACTAGTCACGTAAACCAATTGCTAGGCACATACTTTGAATTCAGCTAACTTATACATCTAAAACTGACTGGGAAACTAGAACAACTATCGATTCGTTTTATGAACCAACTACTTTCAGAATGGAACATGAAACATTGGTAAACAGGCCCCTATAAAAAGGGCGAAAACAGTATTTTGTTTATTTTTGTGAATTATTTAACAAGACAAAACAAAATTAGTAATGTTGATTTTTATTCCCTTTATGCATTTGTTGTCTCTGTGCTATAATGTCACCATAATTAAAGCACCTACTGGCTCAACAATGAATGATATTTGGAAATAAAGAGTGGAGAAAGTTTAACTTATAAAAATACAACAAGAAAATCCAAATATAATGATAAAAATATATATATATGCATACACACAAGTGCACACGCACATTCACTCAACCATTCAGTCTTTAGGACCAACAGGGACACCATTACATTGGAGTGGTTTACTTTTTTACATTTTTATTTGAAGCCGTAAACCCTTGGCATTTGCTTAAGTCAAGCTTTCACAAGATATGTTATTTTCAATTGGGGCAAAACGGAACCCTGTTCCATTTTGTCCCGTACCTTTATGGTCCATTTTGCCCCAATGACATATTTTTTAATAAAAGTTTGCGTAGAAAATACCTGAAGCATAGTTGGCATGCAAACAGGCGAGTCTTACGTTGATATATTTACGATTAATATATACAAATATTTGATTAGAATCGATACCAAAATTACCAAATTTCAGCCATATGAACACCCCCTTACTTAAGATCATGAGGCTGTAATTTTTTGGATGGGATCTTACTCCGATCAGGGAGGTGAATGAAAAGGAGGCGAAACTTTTGTAATTTTATTCAAACGCATTCTTGAGTTCTAAAGCGTAACAATGGGATGTGTAACATTCCACTTGGCTTTGAAGTTCCATGCTCCGAACCGCGCTTCCACTGCGGGGAATTTCGGAAGCCAGGCACCAGTTTTACATTTATTACAAAATATTAAATTACCGGCAAAATTTCAGTGTAAATCAAAAACTTTATATGGGGATTTTATTGGGAATAGTGCATCAAACAAATTTTCAAATTTAGAACTCCGTCCTTCCTTTAATTTGTGTGCCAGAGTTGGTAAAAGAAAAATTACATCCTGTCAAAAACTCAATATTTTAGGATGATGCGCTAATTTGTGCATGCTTTAATGTCCCGTTATTTGATCCATGATTTACAATCTTCAATAACATTAAGTTTGCTAATGCGTGTTTTCGCGTGTGTTTTTTGTATTTTTCAAGTTTAAAAAAGGATGAAAGTACACAAGTTTGTGTTCGCTTGTTCTACTCTTTACACATTCAACAATGGATGAGAAATCATTGGAAGGGACAGCGAACAGTTGCAGTGATACCATTTTCTGATGTAGGAATTCTAAATCCTGAAATTTCATGCGCTCTTTTATCTCACCACCTGGTCAACAGTTGCAGATTAGCGCATAACTTTTCGGCGGCTTGGAGCATTGGGTCAAAGGAGAGCGGCTTGATTCCTGTCCTTCTCTATCACGTCCCTGCTCCGATGTGCCTCGCTGTAACCGGATGAAAATTCAGTGCTGAAATTATTTTGGCATCTTCTCTTCTTCAAAGAATTTGCACAGAGGGCGACCTTTTTTAACATAAAATTATGCTAATTTCAAAGTTCCATTTTGCCCCCCGGGTCCGTTATGCCCCACTTTCCCCTATGTTCTGCGCAATAAAAACAATGTGTGTCCCTATTGTACAATGTAATGTGTCCCCTCATTTTGTAATAGTTAATTTACCCATTCACATAATGGAACTACCTGCCCGAAGAAGCCAGTGGCCTGTGACCCCTGAGCACTCAACACCGTGTGGGAGTCAGTTCGTGGTCAAATTCTTTTATGAGACAAATACAAGCAAACGTTTCCATATGATTATAATAAAACACTACAGTTTGCAGCTGTCAGTATTTCGAAATATGTCCAATTCTTTTACTTTATGGTTGTCAAATTTGGCATGTGCGTGCATGTATGTATGCATGTATAAATGTATGTACATGTGTTTGGGTATGTGTGTGTTTGTTGTTTGTTCGTTTGTGTGCGTGTGTTGCGTGTTTGTGCGTGCGCGGTCGCGCGCTTGCGTAAATTAGTGTAGGCGTGTGCTCGTGCTAGTATGTGATGGCTATCGCCGATCATCCCCCACTCCTCGGTACGTATTTACGCCCCTGAGACAGGGGATGAATGAACTTGAAATGAGACGTTCCTGTCCTTTACCAACCTCATAGTATAAGAAAGAAAAGTTCGAGAATTGACAGAAGTATACGAATTATATAAAGGGAAGAGGAATACAGAACCAGAAGCGAGAAAAAACAAGTTGAATACAAACTGATAGACTAGGTATGATACCTTCTTGATTCGTGTTTACTGAGTCCGATCTGTCTGATGGGTTGATAAACTCATTTCTAGTGTCGTGAACAGCGCCATCTCCGGCTACCATTCCCGTGGCGGCTACCACTCTACGGGAAGCTGTAAAAAGTAGACCACGTATTACGTTATTATGTTATGATTTGTCATTGTTATGATCTATTTACATATGCATAATTCAATATGCCTTTCCAATCAATGAAACAAACAAGACAAATATACACATAGTCAGGTTAAAGTGTAAAACATATTCAGACATGTCAGATTCTTCGATAGCTCTTCATGGACTGCAACCAAAGTCAAAATTAGAATTCTAAGAGGATCTAGTCCTTAATTTTGTTCCGAACGATCCTATTTTTTGTTGCTCAACCTGCTAACAATATCAAACAAGGACATTTTGATTGACTTGTATACCGCACACAAAATTAAAGCTTAAAGGTGTACCAAACATTGAAGCATGTTAAAAACATAATTATCTAACTTTATATTTATGTTTAAATCACAGTGTTGTGATTAGTTCAAGTTTGCATTATAGCAAAATGACCATGGTAAAATGTCCGGGTTATTTCATTAATCTCTATAATTAAAAAAGAAGGAGATCCTATTAAGAATGACTTAATATTACCATTTGAATAATGTTTATCCACGATGGAACAGAGTCCACCGACCTCTGCTCCGTCCAGGGCATCTTCGAGTTGTTTCCTGGTGACACCCTTCATTATTAGATCCCACTGAGATAGTAGGTCTCTTAGAGCCACGTTGTAATTCTCTTTAAACCTCGTCAGCCTGCTCTGAGCTTCATTGTAGCTAAAGCCCATTTGATTGCAAAAGGTTGTATACTTTCCAGCTGGAAATTCTTTTGAGAGTTCGTCAAACAGAGCATCCTTGTCTGCCATGATTATTCATAAGATGTGTTGCGATTTAATACAGAAAACGAAACCCTGTGAAAGAAAGAATAAGAAATCATGAATTAGAAAGGTACGACCCCCATTTTGTCTACGAGTCTGGATGGGAACCAAATGGGAGGGGGGGGGGTCTGCAGCTTTTTATAATTATTGAATGACCAAAAGTCAGGCAACCACTACCCCGTAATTTGATAGTCAGGTCCCTCATAGTCGGGTAGCGAGGTGATCGACTGATATGTTTAGTATATTCAGTATATTTCTATGACAAGGGTCCATTTAACTTTACTTGTATTTAGACATGTCAGGTAAGCCATGACTCATGATTGTATTGTGAAAGTACATGTATATGCTTTCTCCCCCATTAATTATCACCGGTCAAATACGTGTACCCTGTTTGACTAACCCTAGGACAACTAGTACTCTTATACCCCATTCACAGTGGCCTCAAACACCGCGACAGCAGCGGGACTGTCCCGCTGCTGTCGCGGTGTTGTCTTCAGTGTGAAGGCTCGGACCCGTTATAAACTATCGCGGGATAACACCGCCTAGCGATAACGCCGACACAAACTATCGCTAGGCACGCCTAGCTACAGCAGCGGGACAGTCCCGCTGCTGTCGCGGTGTTTACTCAGTGTGAAGGCTCTCCGCTATAACACCGCGACAAACACGTGTGATTTGTTTACTTACCTATCACTGACCTCTGTTCTCCAGCAATGGGGAACATAAAGTGAAATAGAAATAAAGTAACCAGTGGATTCAAATTGATTTTATTATTATGTAGATATTATAATTATCCAAATAAAAATATTTCACACTTCAAAAAATTCAAACATTCTGACTGGAAGCAATAAAAATGCTAGTTTTTTAAAAAGTAATATGATCGAGGATACAAAAAGCTAAATCGAGCTAGCTACATGAGGAAGAGTGTGTAAAGTACAGCTAGCGCGCGCAATTTCAAGCAATCGAAAACCCCGCGCTGAAGTATTTCCGGTCATATCGGGGTCACTCGCGGGTCATGAGCCATGCATACACGTGTTTGTTACGGAGGTAATAAAAATCACCCGCTGCAGCGTGAATGGGTACATGATATTTATCCCGCTGCTGCAGCGGGATAACTTTTCTACTGTGAATGCATTTGTAGCGGTGTTATGGCGGTGTCGCCGCTCCGCTACAACGCCGCTACAAATTTCAAAACCACTGTGAATGGGGTATAAGACAACCGACACAAATAAAATCACCTCAATATTCAGGATAAGTATTACCCTGATTTCTATTCCTCTCAGACAACTACTCCTCTCGTAGGAACTTTACAACCCGGACAACATTTACCAAACATGCAAGCAAACGTCGGGAAAGATGCCAATAAGTGTACTTAAAATCAACAAAAGTCATATTATATTGTCAAGAAATGTAATAAACATTCAAAACGGTCAACCCCGATGAATAATAATTGGGTTACGGGGTTCTCACGGAGAGAACAGTAATTACACTGTTGAGACTACCGTGTGTACACAAAACGTTGTTTCATCTTTATGTACTTTTAATAGTCTTTGACCTTTTATTTTAATGTTTGTTCATTCCAAATTCATCAACATACATACATTTACAATCGTATTACTTTAGAAGAATGATAATGACATTGTATATCAGCTGTATACACGATAATAGCTCGAGTTCAGCAATCAGTCACGGGACACTGTACAAGGGAAAACGCAACAGGGAACGACAAAGAAAAAGATGGAGAGATGAGCTGCAACAGTACTGGGGAAAGGTTAATTGGCACCAACAAGCACTAAACAGAGTCATTTGGAGAAAGCATGCTGAGGCCTTGATCGACAATGGCTGAAAAAGACCAGAAGATTTACCGAAAAGGGCGTCATCTTCAGATATAGCTTGAAGTGAAGTCCTCTATAAAATCGAAAGAATAATAAATTCAAAATGCAGCGATACATATTAAGGACACGAGAGAGAGAGAGAGAGGGGGGGGGGGGAGGGGTTGGCCCGGGGTTCGTATTCAGTTTCCCTGGCATTCAAATGATTCCACCTGGTACTGATGAATGTAATGAATACTAATGCAATTGCTATGTATGTGACAGTATATTAAAATAGTACCACAGTGTCATGTATTACCATACATAATTTCAATAGCATTGTAGAAGAAGAAGATATTCACTTCTCCATCTATTTATCTCTCTGCTAAATCCTCCAAACAGTGGAATCAACCGACATGAATCAACTGTAAAACGAATTATTGTGAGTCCTGAAAGAGAAATTGCACATCATGGTTGTATTAAAGAGCAGCAATAGCGATTTTTGTATTGCCAACATTGAGCAACAATCAGTGCTTATATTGCTTTTCCTTTAGCTTTACATGATATATATATATCAAACTATAAGCGACAAAAACTAAATTGTCTTCAAAACATACATACATTTTAAATGCAACTCGGAAACCCATATGTATAATACGAGAAGCGCTGCCAACATTCATCTCCCTAAACATAGAACCCGAAGATTTCAATTTGACATTCGATACTCTGGGCCAAAATTTTGGAACACCTTACCATCTATTCTACACAAATCGCCCTCCTTACAGACTTTTTCCCGTAAGGCAAAAATGTATTTAATTGCTCGATATTGATACCCTCTCTTGTATTTATGTGTGAAATGATCTTTTGTGGAATTTAATGATATGTTTGTATGACCGATTATTTATTTATTTTGATAACTTGTTGCTAGTACCATCTGTATATTCCCAGGACAATGCTGTCGGATAAAGCTGTTGTCTGTTTGATGATTTTGCTTGTTTTTAATGATATGTACCCGCTGTCTATTTTACAATTGTACTTCGTTATCTTTATGATGTAATCGCAGACACATGTACAGCCCAATTGAAGTAACTTTCTCTTTATAGTGAACATGCCTTCCTATACTTAATTCTCTCTTCTCTTCCTTTCACTATTTTTTCTTTCCTATCAACGTTCTGTTATATACAATGTAAATTTCATAATAATATCTAAAATGTTCTTTCGGTAACTGTGTTAATTTATTATGGGCGTTCCCAACTCAAGCTATGCTTTCCGGGTTTTCGCCTCCTTCCGTATCTGAATTATTTACTGTATACTCTATGTTGAAATAATTGTTACATATATCATGTATATATACATTGTGTTTTATATTGTGCTGTTGAGAAGGAAATAAATGTTAATAAATACAAAAAATACAAAAATATCAATTAGAATGCAAACGACATAAAAATGATCATGTACACAAATTAATATTTTTTCTCGTACAAATCCTCCAGTTGCAACTTACCAAGCGAAACTCAGGCACATGCAAACAACTTATACATACAGATATTTATTTATGACATATTGCCCATTTAAGATAATGTATTTAATATTTAAAAAATGATTAAAATCAAAACGCTAGTCCAGGCGGAAAATAAGTGGATTGCAAAACCCTCACATAGTAAACAATGATACTTTGGACGCTAACATCTGTAAACCAAACATTATTTCATAATCATTATGTACACGCATATCTCATTCCATCATAACTATGGTAAATCATGCGCTACAAGAGGTCAGCAAATTAAAAAAAAAGTTAAAGCCACACTGCACTACTTATAGCTACTTGCGCCCTCTATATAGCAAACAATGCCTAATCGGCGACCATTGGTCCCCCATGCACGATCCCCTTTTTCTTATGTTATTTGAGAGTTGATTGGATGAGATAACCACCTGTCAGTGACCATGCAGGGAGGTCTAATCCCTCCTGGCCAAACTAGTGCAGATAGGCTTGAAAGGGTATTTATACGAAGTATCTACACGTACTTCATCATCCTAGTTTCCATTTTTTTAAGGGGGGGGGGGTGGGGCAAAAGGACATGTGTATTTCTCCAATTCTATTGCGAGATAGAGAAAGATAAAGAAAAAGAGGGCGGGGGAGGGAGGTATGGCCCGGGATTCAAATTCATTTTTTTTTCTTCAAATTGGTCAACTTTGTACTGATCAATTTATCTGCCATGTTACGGTGCACAAAACGTACAACAATGTCGTTCATTGTCATTACATAATTCAAATAACATTGTAGAAGAAGAATACTAATAGTGAGATTATACATGATCGAATCTCGGTTTGTTTGACTTTCGACTCAATCTCTCTCTCCCTCATTCTACTGATCTAATTTTCCTTTTCTAGAGCTTTTGCAGTCATTTATTCTCCCTTTTTTGTTTTCTTTTTTTATTTTGCCTTCCACTATTTTCCTCCATTGTTTCCTTTTTTTAAATGTATCCCCCCCCCCCAATTTAGATTTTCTTAGCTACATATTTGTCTATTTATTGATTCCGAAGCATACTTTGTCAATGTTATATGATGAACTATCACTTCAACAAGCTCTGCTTCAAGTTAGTTCCTCTTTTCTCGTGCTTTTTCCATTATATTTGTCGTTTCATTGCATATTTTGTTGTGAAAGAATTATTCTTGTATTATTTTTTTGCATGAGAAATGCAATCATTTGAATTAGAATCAGAATCTCGTTTTCATCATCATTTATATGGTAAGTCGTGCATTATCAAGAGATCAGCCGATTAAAGACCTGAGAAAAGGTAGCTAAAAAGAAGTAATTTCTTCATTATTCTTGTTTGAGGTTTTAAAAGAACAAAACAATTATTGTAAGACCTACTACCTGGAATTAACTAGATAAAGTTTGTCGTTAACCAGTAGCGTAGCTTCAAAGTTCAAAGGGAGGTAGTAAAAGGGTTCATGTATTCATCAAATTTGTATTGCGAGAGAAATAGAGGGGTGGGAGGGTTGGTATACAACCTGGTTCTGATGAATTTATCTGGCATGTGATTGCCATGTGACGGTACGTACAAATAGACCACAATGTCGTTTATTGTCATCAAAATATTCAAATAGCATTGAAGAGAAGGTGAACAAAAAAGAATAATACTACATTATGGGTAATCGTGAGACTATTCTTCTTTCTCTCTCTGCTAAATCCCCTAAACACTCAAATCAACAGAGCGGAATCTCCTGCGACACGAATTCTTATGAGTCAATAAAAAGAGTGAATTACCACGTCATGGCTGTATTAAAGGTACTATGTCCCATTTGCAGGCCCCAAAATATGAAAATATTAAATTCCAACGGCATTTGAAAGATAATACTAATTTAGAACTTCCCTATTAAAGGTGGGGCTTGAAAATGTCTTCAAGTGGAAAAATAACGACTATTAGTTGTCGAATCGATTTAGAAGCTATAGAGCCAGTAATTAATAGTCTGACTTTCAGACTATTGTACCGAATGGTCATACGTTTTATGCTGCGCAAAGATTCAATCAGTTTAATTTTGGCCATTACAAGAAGTGGGTTATTGATGTAGACGAATGCTCATGTACTCTTTACAGCTCATTTTATGTATGTTATTACCAACAACAAAAAAGCCAGTCAGTCACTCAATAGTGTCTGACAGTGAAGTCTAGCACGTAAACAGGTTTCCTTGCATTATTTGAATATTAGGACACTGCTAACGTTTAAATTTCACTGATAGGACATACATGACATATTCATAATTCCTGCGAAGTTCTACAGAATTTGAGGTTGGCTGCAAAAGGGACATGGTACTTTTAAAGAGTAGCAATGTGAAACGAATGTTGCTAAGATTCAGCAACCTTGCCAGTTTATAATGACCAGTTAAATACATTTTTCAGGGGAAATTAAATAACGGGAGCACTATCTTCAATGTTATCACGGCTACAAGCCTATTTAGTATCAAGTAGAAAAAACTTTACTTGTAACTTCAACTGCAGTTATTGGCTTCCATAATGTATAGATATTGCTCTATATTCTGCTCCAAATAATCACTATATGTTATCTCTTCATTATATAGCTATATTAGTTTCCTTCATCATCCTTTAGATGCTGCCTATACGTATCGGATTGCATGGTGATGCAGATAAACAGTAGGCTTGTGGTTGCACCATGTGAGAGACGGGGGTGATTTGGGAGTCCTAAAAAGAACTCTCGGTAAGCTTTCTTTCTTGAGAGTGTGTAGTCCTGTACAGGACTGCCCCCCCCCCCCCGTAGATAAATGTTTCAAGACAAGACACATTTGTACGTGTGCTTTGTTGACTTCTGCAAAGCGTTCGATTTTTTTTAACAGGAACGCTCTTCTCTTCAAATAAAAAAAAAAAATATATAACCAGTCCATTCTACGTTATCATCAAAAATAATTATGTACGCAGATGTACGACTTTCTGTTTAACTCCAAAACAAAACAACCCAATCTTTCCCCACTATGGAAGGCGTAAAACAAGGTTGTGTATTAAGCCCAACACTTTCTTCTTTATACTTAAATGATATTATAGATTCATTTGGAAATAATTGTCACCCAGTAACATTACATTCGGGAGAACAAAAATCATGTCTTTTGTATCTGAAACGGAGATTGGACTTTAAACAGCATTAAACCACTTTGAATATTAATATATTAAATACGGGAAAGACACATAAAAGTATGTTTAATCTAAGGCAGGAAGAATGTTGAATAGAAAAGTGCTTTTATTTGATAACACCGACAAAGAAACAAGTAAGGAAAAAAAATAGTTAGGAATTATCTTCAAAGAATCAGGCACGTTTACACACGCTATTAAAGAACCTATTCAACGAAGCCAAAAAGGCTGTGTTTAGCCAACGAAACATTCTCCCTTTAGACCAAATATCCTTAATACCATACTTACAGCCTTTCGATAACTGTATAAAACCAATTCTTCTTTATAATTCTGAAATATGGGCGCTCGAATACTTGATAAATGATACGAAAGAATCAGAAAATGCCAGAAAATACTTCACCCCGAATCCCTACAATTAATTTGTGTAAAGCTCTCATTGGTAACAACATATCAGCAATGAATAGCGCCATCCTAGCGGAAACCGGACGATTTGTCACTCGCTCTAACAGATTTTGTTTGATGCTGGCATCACATGATTAACACCTCCTAAAAAACTTAGTAAAGAAAGCTTACGTTGTGAGCAAAACACATTAACATCAAATATTGCATACACGTGAAATCCCTTTTTAAACTCATTAGGTTTCTCTGGCAAAACCATAATACATTTTCATCTAAAGGTTAAAGAGAGCTTTACTTAACACATTACCACTGAAATAGGTAAAAGAAAAGCCTAGAAAGCAGTATATCCGGTGAGAAAAAGACTGAATACTTTACAAAAGTTACAACATAAACTCCTAAAACAAATTACAAATTGGTAAACTATTTATTACTCGATTATGACAAATTACATATAAATAGGTACACGAAATTCAGATTAAGCAATAGTAACCTCATGATTGAGGAAGGTCGGTAGAAGAAAATAACACACAAATATATGGAATATGCCTCATGTGTAGAACTGACGTAGAGAATAAAAAATACTTTCTACCAAAATGTACACCCTTAAAAGATCGCATTTTTAAATATACTCCTATTTAACAACATAGTACCGGACTTTCAAAACCTTAACGACGATGAAAAAATTAGACTAATGATGTCCAATGACGAAACCGACATTTAGAATAAACGAATGGACCTACTGAAAAATTATTAATCAACATAGAAATACCCAAAACACCCCCTTAAAAAACATGCATATACATATATAAGGTTTGAATTGTTGTGTTTGAACTCGTCTGTTCTTACCTCTGCTCATTTACATTGCTGTTTATTTTTATACCATTAATATATTTTGACTTTGCAATATCAAGTCGAGTGTAAGGTAGGGATATGACCACATACGAGATTAGTAGTTCATTGATTGATTTGTTGTTTTATTGTTGATGTTTTTTCCCCTTTCTATTTATATGAAATATTAATTATTAGCGCTTTTTGATAATTTCGTTGACATTTAGTATAGTAAAAAAACATTATTTATTGTCAGCCCATACTCAAATTCTCACACAGGGCTTGATTTGGAATAGGGTCGTATTGTCGGGGGTCATCTTTTTGTTTAACTAACATTTTTCTTTTTATTTGAAGCAAAAGGTATTACGAGAAATGTAATCTATTTTCATCTCTTTATTATATTCAAGTAGAGACATGCGGTAGTGTTTTATTGTTTGTCATTTCTGGTTATTGTAATCTTGACTTTTGCACTCAGTAATCTGTGTTACACTATAATTTCGAAGTCGTTTATTAAATGTTATACAACATTGAGATGATCTTATTTGATTGGAATGTAATACAAAACAGTTGAATTTAAATTTATTGCGAGAGAGCGAGGGAGAAAGAGAGAGAGAGAGAGGGGGGGGGGGGGAGAGAAGAGAGGGAGGGGGCGCGGTTACAATTTAGTTACCTGTCATATAAATAAGCCTGGTACTGGTGGTTTTATCTGCTAAGCGACAAACATGGGACGGTTTCTTATAAATAGAACCGCAATGTTTTTGTCATCAAAATATTCAAATAGCCTTGTAGAGACGACGAACAAATATGAATAACAATACATCGTCGTTCACTCCGAGCAGTGGAATCAATCAAGCGTAATCAACTGTAAAATGATTTATTATGAGTCATACATAAAAGAATACATTGCCAAGTCATGGTTGTAGTGAATGATGAACGATTGCTGCTAAAATTTAGCAAGAAATGTTGCTGAGATTGCTTTCCCCTAAAAATTACAATGAGACATCAAGCTAGATACAAATATGACCGACACAACTGTTATTGTCTTGAAAATATTCAGAAAACAGAATGATAAAGACACAATTTTGTACATGTAAATACTTAATTTGTGCATGCTAATCCTCCTATACCAAATAACCAAACCAAATTTGGGAAAGATGCAAATTAGGGTATACTCGAAGAGGTTCTAGGACACCTACCCCTTGGACAAGCGCCCCCAGTTAACAACCCCTAATATAACCAACCTCTAGGACAACAACCCCTAGGACAACTACCCCTAGGACAACCACCCTCTAGGACGACTCCCCCCTATGACAACTACCCCCCCCCCCGGTCAACATCCACTAGGAAAACTACCCTAGGAAAAATACCCCCTAGGACAACTACACCCGGGCAACTGCCCCCTTCGACAACCATCATCTAGGACAACTACCCGGACAACTATCCTAGGGGGTAGTTGTCTTTGGGGTAATTGTCCTAGAGGGTGATTATCCGGGGTGGTTTTCTAGGGGGTAGGTGTCCGGATACGACTTGAAGACAATAATTCGTAACATATTGCCTGTTGTTAAAGGCAGGCTTTACTACTTCAGCCAGAAGGGATTAGACCACACAGCGAGCCACCGAGGTCACTGTGACAGGTGGCTATCTCATTAACTCAGCTCTCATTTAACATAAGAAAAAGAGGATCATGGGGGACCAACAGGCACCGATTTGGGAAGTTTTCTATATAGAGGGAGCAAGTAGCTACAAGTAGGACAGTGTGCCTTTAAGACATTTAATTTAAACAAAAACAGACTAAGCCCGAGGGATAATAATAGGATTGTAGGACCCTGGCGAGAGAACAATTGTGTCGGTCGTTGAGTGGGTGTATCGATCGGCGGTGAGGATGGCTATTAGTGGTGTCGCTCTGTGTGTGTTGGACGGCGGTTTCGGCGTTGGCGTAGGTTGTAGCGAGGTGTGGACATGGGCGGTGCTTGTGTGGGTGAAGTGGCTAATTGAGAACGTGTAGTGCTTGGTTGAGTGGGTGTGGTTGGCTGGTTGTAGGTGGTGTCCGGGCTAACGGATGGATGGATTGGTGAAGTGTTGGTGGTTGGCGTGTTGGTTGTGGAGTTGGTTGAAGATTGGTCGGAAGTAGGATGGTGAGGGAGGATTGGGTGCCAGATACTGTTGATGTAAAGGCCTGGGTCTTGGGGTACGGTGTTGTGTTGATGGATCTCGATGGCTTCTCGGACCCTTCGGGTGTGCCAATGTCGGATGGAGGTGATGAGGTGACTTTTATCCCAGTGAATGCGATGGAGCTCTTGTTGTGCGTGCTTGACGATGGCTGACTTGTCCCATTCGCTGCGTCGGTGGTGGGTCTTGTGTTCTTTTAGTCGGGTGTCGAAATCGCGGCCGGTTTCTCCGATGTAGACTTTGCCGCAATCGCAGGGAATCTTGTAGACGCCTGGTTGTTTGTTGGATGGGTGCTTATCCTTGTGAGAGTGAAGAGTGGAGTAAAGCTTGTGGTTGGATTGGTGTCTGACGAGGATGTTGGCTGAGCGGAGGATGCGTTGTAGTCGGTGTGATGTCTTGCCGATGTAGGGAAGTACGATGGTGGCGGTGGGCTTGGTCTCAGGTTGGGTTCCGGTGGTGGTGTTGCTGGTCTTGTGGTGGGGAGCTCGGGTGTTGATTTTCCTTCTTGGGTACTGGTTGATGGAAGTAAGTGCGTGCGTGATGTGCTTGAGTTCTTGCTGGAGATGTGCTTTATCACTTAGTTGGTGGGCTCGTCTGATGAGTGAGTTGGAGACTGATTGGTGGACTGATGGATGGTGGTGAGATCGGAAGTTGAGGTAGCGGTCTGTGTGGGTTGGTTTTCGGTATACTTGGTGCGCGGGGAATCCTGATGGTGTCTTGATGATGAGTACGTCTAGGAAAGGGATTGAGTTGTCGTGTTCGGTCTCCATGGTGAACTTAATGCTGGGGTGTTGGTTGTTGATGTGGTCGAGGAACTGGTGGAGGTCTGGTGTGCTGTGTGGCCAGATGACGAAGGTGTCGTCGACGTAGCGTAGCCAGAGTGAAGGAGACTTGTCGGCGGACTTGAGTGCTTGGTGCTCGAGGTGTTCCATGAAGATGTTGGCGATGATTGGTGAGAGTGGAGATCCCATGGCTGCTCCTTGAAGTTGTTTATAGAAGTTGTCGCGCCACTTGAAAGAGTTGGAGTGGAGGCAGGTGAGAAGGAGGTCGTGGATCTGGTCAGGTGTGAGCTTGGTCCTAGATTCGAGGTCTGGGTCTGAGATGAGGCGTTGTTTGATGATGTCGCATGCTTGGTCTACAGGGACGTTGGTGAATAGAGAGGTGACATCGAAGCTGACGAGTGTGTCG
Organism: Strongylocentrotus droebachiensis; assembly: GCA_035222895.1. Lineage (NCBI taxonomy): Eukaryota > Metazoa > Echinodermata > Echinoidea > Camarodonta > Strongylocentrotidae > Strongylocentrotus > Strongylocentrotus droebachiensis. The sequence goes on along the minus strand of JAVYIG010000578.1, from coordinate 106,553 downwards.
GATGGCTGGATCTTGGTTTTGGAGAGGATGTCGATAAAGTGCTTAGAGTTCGTGACGTGGTGCTGGGTTTGGCCTACGTGTGGTTGTAGAATGTTGGCGAGATGACGTGCAGTGTTGTAGCAGGATGATCCTCGGGTAGAAATGATGGGGCGGAGAGGGATAAGCGGCTTATGAATCTTGGGCTGTCCGAAGAGGATGGGTGACTTAGCTGACGAGGATCTGAGTTGAAAGTAGAGTGCCTTGGGTAGTACGTCGGATCTGTGTAGGGTCAAAAGTTGTTGGTTGATCTTCCTTTCGTTGGCCAGGGTTGGGTCCCTCTTAAGTTTGGAGTAGGTTTCCTTATCTTTGAGTAGGTCGCAGATCTTATCTTCGTATGTATCTTGGTCCATGACGACGGTGGCGTTTCCCTTGTCTGCTTGTAGGATGTGGATGGATTGGTTCTTGCGGAGGTCTTGAATAGCGGATCGTTCTTCTTCTTTCTCACTTCTATTTTCTATCTATTTCACTTCTATTTTCTATCTACTTTCCTCAGTCCCTCGAGGACTTTACACATGGTGTACCGTAAACCTCCATGATTATTCATACCACCATGCAAACCTTCAAACATCATCTGATATCTCATTTTCTTCATTACCATGGTATATTTTGCACTTTTAAGAGCCAGCAAGTTAAAACCCTGGGAAAAGGTAGCCATATTTCCTTTATCATCCTATACCCTTTTCACATCTACCAAATATTGCTTAACCCCGGGAAATAGGTGGGGCTAAGGGGGGGTCTTAGCCCCACCAATTCCTTCCTTAGCCCCACCAATTACCCGGGGTAATTTTAGCCGGCTTTCTGTTCACATTACGTTTTGCCAAAGTGGGCTAACCCCACAAATAGTACGGTACTATCTGGCCCTGCAAAATAGCAGGGTTAGCCGGGCAATTGCGGGGTTAGCCGGGCAATTGTGGTGCTAAGCTGCGTAGATGTGAACAGCAAAAAAAATAGTATGGGGTTAAGGATGGGGTTAAGATTGCGCCCACGCAAATGATGATATGCGCGCACAACGCATCGCGCGGGCAGTGATATCATCATAATTTGCACATGGGCGCAATCTTAATTTACGCATAAATGACCTCTAGGTCATTGGCCTTGTTTAAAATGGCGCACACAACTGTAAACTGGTGTATTCCCCCCCCCCCCCCCCCCCCCCCGATCGCGCTATATTGAATTTAGCGCGCGGGTTTTTCCCCTTCATTTAGTCGAAAGGCGCATGCGGGGTAGCAAAAGCATTAATATTCATGAGCTATCGAATAGTCCGGGACTAAGGCGAACGTAGTGTGAATCGCGTGAAATTTCTTAACCCCGGCTAAGCACATAGTCCGGGGTTAAGAAAATAGATGTGAACAGCAAAAAAAATAGTATGGGGTTAAGGATAGTATGGGGTTAAGGATAGTCCGGGGTTAAGAAAAATAGATGTGAAATTATCCAATTGTATTGCGACAAAAAGAAAGAGAGAGAGAGAGAGATTGATGGGAGATGACCCGAGGTTCAAATGGAGTTGCCTTTCATTTTTTTTCTTCAATTTTTGTTGACCTGGTACTGATGATCATTTATCAGACATGTCACTAAATGTAAAAGTACATGAAAAAAGTACTTTTAAAAACCAATAATATTCGTGAAAATATCTCTTCTCCATCTCTCTTTCTTTGCTAAATCAGCAACATGTTTTGCTTAAATTGCTCTCCACTCAACATTACCATGATAAATATAAGTAGATACAACTATTATCGACAAAAAAATATTATATTGAAAAAATTTCAAAAAATTAGAAATAGAATGAATAGGACCAAAATACGATCATGTAAACAAGTTAATTCTTTTTATTTCGTGTTAATCCACCGGTATCAAATAACCAAGCAAAACGTGGGCAAATGAAAAATGAGTGTTTACTTGAATACAATACTCATGACATATTGTCTATTGTCAAGACATTTGATTAAAGAATCAAAACGCTTAACCGGGTGGATCACGATATGAATACAGAGCCCTGACGGAGTAAACGATAATACTGTTGACGTTACCTTATGTAGACCAGACGATTGTTCATCATCATTATGTACACAACTAATGCAAACATCTATGACGTCATCACAATGGTAGACTGTGCACTTTTAAAGACCATCAAATTAGAAACCTGGAAAAGGTAGCTATAAGAAGTATTTCCTTCATTATCTTAGTTAAAGGGTGTTGATAATGATAAGACTTACTCTCTTGAATAAACTAGATACAGCTGGAAGGCAGTGGCGTAGCTCCAAGGGGGGGGGGGGGGAGGTGCCAAAGGGCACGTGCATTTATTTGATATTATTAAGAGAGATAGAGAGACATATGAAGAAAAAGAGAGAGAGAAATAGAGAGGGGTAGGAGTATGGCCGGGGTAAAAATTTAGTTCCCTTTCAAATTATTCATCCTGGTACTGATGAGTTAGCTTGCATGTGACTGCCATGTGTCGGTTCCTTATGAATAGACCCGTAATATCTATTGTCATAATAATATTCAAATACCATTGTAGATACGGTGAACAAATACAACAAAAAAAGCACGATGTCGTTCATTCCTATCTCTGTCTGCTATCTCACCGAAAGGTGAAATCAACAGAGCGGAATCAAGCGTACAACGAATTATTATGAGACATACCCGAGAAAATAGATTGCCACGCCATGGTTGCATTAAATGGCGAATCCAGCAAATTATGTTGATAAAATTGATTTCCCCTAAAAAGTACCATGAAACATAAAGCTAGATAAAAACTGAACCATGAAGAATATACTGTTTTGACAACATAGATGAAACGTTGAAAACAGGGGCGGGGGGGGGGGGGGGGCTTTCAATTTTCAGCACATGGACTATTATTGCTATTACATGTGATAATTGTATGTACAGTGTTCTTCACTCAAAATGCGCATCCTACAAAAAGAAATCCATTCGTTTGGGATAACACAACATTACCTACCAATCACATTATCTGATGACATTCTTTTCTGTGTGTAGCTTGATAATATATACCATATGCCTAATTTAAAACAAAAATTGACGATGGACAGATTTATGGTGTGATAACAAACAAAAAACCGTTGAAATATACATCAATTTTAATAACCTTTCTTATTTAGAGTAAATCACACTTGTCTGGTTTATTGCATTATACACGTGTGTGTAATATCTAACTCTAAAATGTATATTACTAGACAGGTTTATTACTTCCAACTCATGACAAAATCAAATTAACTGAACATTAACAGATAATACATGTTTGCCAAAAAAAAAATGTTGTTACACTCTATCAAACTATGTTGAGCACAAAAATGACACCTGGAGTCAAGAAATGTGCGTGTAAACCAGCCACATCTTATTCCTCAGTATTTACGAGAGATATTATAGCTAAGGTGCCATGCATTTACCCCAAATTTCCTCCGAAATAGAAATAAGTACGTCTTGGCTGGTCTACTTTTATAGAAATATGTATTCTGTTTCTCATATATATATATATTTATATATATATTATGTTTTTAGTGATTTATATATATTTTTTATTTTCTACTTGAAAAGAGGGCAAATGTCATATCCACGAGCAGATATACGAAAGGTGTATCCCACACACACACACACCCACACACACGAACAGACGCACAAACGGAGGGTGCGAGCTTTATGCGTGTCATTCAATGTGTATATTAGGGATGCATTCATATTTTCTGGGCAGCCCGCATCGGCACAAACACTGCCATGACTGCAAGTTTTGTAGATCATTTCCACTGCATCTTCAAGTATATTCATTTTTGTGTTGGGAGGGGGGATGGGGGAGGGGGGGGGGGGGGGGGGCTAGGGCGGCGGGAGTGTACTTCGGCACTTTGCACGATAAGCTGTATGGGGGCGAATGCAGAGAGGGATTAAACTGAGGAGAAAACGTGAATGGTTTTGGTGAATTAGTAGGTATGAATAACAGAAGGAGATCAATTAAGGGAGAGAGAGAGATAGAAATAGAATGAGCGAGTGGGACAGCGAAAAAGAAAATGAATGAAAGAGTGAATTAAAGTGATATAGTTTTTGAGTGAATGTGAGTGAGAGAAAGAGAGATATCTCAATGTACTTTGCACCAAAAACTGTATGAACTGTGCCCAAAATTTTATGTAGTGTGCATTTTTTTGGGAACTATGCCCTAATTTTTTGAATCGTGCACCTTTTTGTTTGAACTATGCCACATGTTTGGGTAGTGTGCGCTTAGGTGCATAATGACTATCAAATATCCTATGTACTATGCGTCGATAGGTGGGGCATAGTACATATAATTGGGGGCACGATTACCTGAGCGTCGGCCATTATGTACGCGTACCATGTACCATTCATGCGGTGCTTCAATTCATCGTGCGATAAATATCTCATCTGCTCAGAAGCAAGACGTTAAGTTGATCTAACTTAATACTGAATCATGTCATGGGTAAGTATCTAAGTATGTTCAATGTCATTTTAAGTTCTATCATCAAAATGGGCCAGGAGAAAAGTGTAAACTGAATGTAAAGGCATTATTTAATCTAGTTAACTGCAATGTTGAGTGTATCGTTAAATCTTGTTTAGTTGTTGGCCAAGTAGCGTTGGCCCATATGTCCATTTCTGTGTGAGTAAGATTTAGACCTAACTAGAAATTGGAATGCCTAATTAAAACTTTGAGTACAGCTTACAAGGATTTCCCAGATTAAAGTGCCATGTATAGGTGTCTTTCATGTAAAAACAATCATGAACTGCGCGTAAATTGAATGAGTGTGCTGCATGGGTACATTTGTTTTTGAAATGTCAAAAGACAAAAATGACACTGCACTGCCACCTTTTCTTGTAGTTGTAGAAATTAAAAATGTTCTTGCTCAAAATTTGATGAGAGTTTTGGGAGGGGGTGAATTGAGACAAGTAGCCGGAATGAGTGGGGGCATGCAGACTTCGGACAACACAGATGACAATATCAGCCTGAGGAGTTGAGTTGGTGCCCTTCATTTTGTCTGGGCACACCGCTATAACGTAACATTATTCTTAAATTACAACTTTCTGTAAACAAATATCATGTTGCTTTACTCATTGCGGATATAACGTATCGAAAATAATATCCCTAGTGACATTCGTTTGTCTCGCAATGTATGTATGTATGTTGTGATCTTTTAGATCCCTTGTTGACCATACATTGCGAGACAAACGAATGTCACTAGCGATATTATTTTCGATAAACATCATGTTCTTTGAACATATTCATAAGCCTTATAGAGTCTAGCTAATTCCAGGATATGAACAAAACAGAGCAATTTTATCAAATATAACAATTTAAACACTAAGCCCTGCTTACCTAGTATAAGCGGGGTGAAGGTCACGCATGGTTCACTGAAAGCTAGCTGCAACGACCCTCTTACAGATGTAATCTATCAGAATTTCTTTTCAGGAAGGTAGGCCTACAGTCAATTCAATTTGATTTGATTTCAAAAAAATATTTTCTGGCTGCACGTGCTAAGTAAAGCATACTTCCAATTTGATTTGTTTTTGTGCGATGCTAAATTTGTTATGATACTTTTGTTAATCCAAAAGATTATTACAAAAGGAATACGAGCCATGTTTACATGTGTTTTTGCTTCGGAATAATAATTTGTTAAATTTCAGAATCAGCAATGAGAAACAAGCAAGTGGTCTTTGCACAATAACAATTGTATATGCGTAATAAGATTATCCACATTATTAGCCAATATGCCCTTGTTGGCACAAAAAAAAAGGAAAATCAGGAAAACTACTACTTTTCAAACAGTGTGTAAAAAAGGAACTCACATGAATCGCCTCCATGCTATAATATCAGTAATATTAGAAATTACATTAATTTGTTTTCCTCGATCCATATGCTGGGCATCTTAACGGGCCTCATTTTTTATTCAGAGCATGCATAACTAAATTGTTTTAATAATTATTTATATGTGATGAAAAAAATTGTTAACATATGAAAAGCATTACCAATTCAATCAATTCAATTTTCTTCCTGTAGGATTCCCATACAAAGAGAACACAGCATTCGGGAAGTGAGGGTGGCAGTTTTCAGGAAAGACCGAAAGACTGCCCACTATGTACAGGCAAAAATTTGACCCGATTGTCTAATCACCTCTCTGCGGTTCATGGGATGAGCAAGGACGAGAGAAAAAAATTCATGCAAGGTTAGTAATCGACAACACATTATATAGTTACACTTCTGTTAGAAAATTCTATAATGAAGTGGATTCTATTTGTTAGAATGTTAAATCATATGATAGACTGTTAGACAATGTGACTGGATGTTTACAAATGTTGTCTTGCCTAAATAATTTTCTCTTTCCATTGGCAACTATTTCATTATTGCATTTCAATGATTTATGATAATTCTTAACCATATTTTTATATTGTTTTCTATTATTTCCCTTGGAACATACAAGAAAGAAAAATCATTGTAATGTGTATTTTGTTTCATTATATTAACAAGGCAAGTAAATAATGAAAAACTTAAGAAAGAAATATGATTTCTGTATAACAGGTATGAATAAAAGTGTCATTTGCTTTGTTTCATGCTACAGACCAGAAATGCCAAAGCCAAAGCAAAGAAAGAACCTTGATGCACTGCCTAAAATAAATAAGTACACCATCTGGAGCCTTGCAAAACCTTTTCAATGACAGGAATTACAGGTGTGTAAAGTATTTACTTTACACTATTAAAACATGTACCATATATAACATGGTTTCCTTTTTTTAATTCATAAAGTACACATGTATTGTTTTTATTGTTGAATACCTCCTCATGTCACCTGATTATCAATATTTCCATCTTTTGCTAATTTTTCATATTCAATTCAATTCTTAGTCGTTAATGGGTATCAAGAGAAAAATACTGAGAGAAATGCTTTTGTTTGATGTCCTCTAATGACAATTAGAGACAGAACCCGTAAAGAGGTCCTTTGCAAAGTTTGCTACACTTAAAGAGAGAGCATTGCCAGTGATGTGTAAGCATTGTATTACTATCAGGTACTCATGATTAACATTATCATATTATCTTTCTTGTGGTGAAGTATATCCACAACTATTTTTCATATTGCAGGATACGTTAATGTAAGATATGTGCATGTATGTTATGATATTTTTTTCCTTTCTCTATTCTCACTTTTCTGTATTTGAATTAGATCAACTAAGGCATGAAGCATCAGTAAGCTGGCCCAAACTAAAAATGCTACGGGACGACTTCATTCTTATTTTGCTGACAAATGGAGCCCACGAAGTGATGTTGTCGCCAAGATGCAATTAGATCGTGAGCAGAACGCCAAACATCAAGACGGGAAGCAAGTGATTAAGGTAAAGTAAATCACTTCAACAGATCTTGAAAAGTTGAACACAATTTATTTCATTTGCAATATGTACCCTGAAATTATATCAAAATTATGATGAATACTTGTTGAGAAAATGATGGCAAAATAAGACATTATATTGAATCTAATTCATACTCTCCTGTGACAACAAGTGGCATTGACAGAAAATATCTTTGCACTGGTTCTTCTGTTCAGGAGATAACTGAGAAGTTTAATCAACTTTTCTCTGAGGAAGAGGATGGTGCTTTACTTTTCATTTACTTTTTGCTGAACTAAACTCGACAAAGGGAATACCAAATCTTACATTGTCATATTTCTTCTTTTTTTGTTTTCAGAGAAAAAGGAGGCTCCTTTCTAAAAGCGATGAAGAAGACATGAGAGGTGCCATGGAAAGGGCTATGATAAGTCAAATGTTTGCATAGAAGACAAAATGAGGGTGTTTTAGAGAAGTTGTGAGTATTTTTCAAACAATAATGTGGTAAACCTTTAATGTTGGTCAATATGCAGAGGCCTCCATTTTATCAAACTCTTTGGGACCAGTAAATTAACTCTGTTCTGTCAGGATTACACAAACAATAAATTAACAAGAAAGTTTTCCATAGTGAATGATGTCCCACTGTATATATTATCAATAAATATGTCTTTTTGCATAAAATTTTCCCCTCCTTTTGACCAGTGATAGTAGTCTTCCCTGGGACCGTGTTGACAATAACACTTGGTGTTACCATGATGATCTACTATCATGAACATTATATTTTAGACCACAACAACAAAGATATTCCAAATTTTGAAATGAATGGCACTGCTATATTTCTCAAAAGTGGAAAACAATTTTTTTTTTTTTAAATGCAGCACTTAAATGCAGCTGCCTTATTATTGTGCTTTCTAGTTTCTTTGGTCTTGTAACATCTTTCCAGAGTAGATTGCAATTGCATGGCTATATACAATACCTGTTTTATCCAAATGATTTACAGGATCACATTCCATTCCTTATTTTGGGAATTATTTTCATTACTTTACATGGACTTGTGGACATATATTAGTCACAACTATTAATAGTCAATTAGCTGTTGTATGTATGACATTACATTCATTTGCTCTCTGAATTGTGTGTATCAATATTTTTGATCAAGATATCTTCCATTTCATTGAAAATGCAGAAATTAGTTTTTTATGCTTATCAGGATAAATCTTGAATAATTTTTCAAATTTTGTTCTTGATTTTTTTCTTTTGCAGACAAACGAGGCCTACGAAAGAATAAGTAGCCAGGTGAAGGGGAACATCAATGAGGACCATTTTATGGGGCACAGAAGACTAGCTTTCAGTTTGATGAATTCCAAGCAGTGTTCACATTTCAAATCCTCTACCTGGGAGTTAGACCCGATTCCAACATATTTCCTCAAGGAATGCATCAAGGAATTAGCTCCAGTCATCACAAGGATTCCAAACTTGGTTTTGGACGCTTTCCTGATTCACTGAAGGAGGCTCATATTTCGCCAATTCTTAAGGGAGATGGACTTGAAAAACGGATCGATACCATTTCATTTGCTTTGCACTGAAATACATTCAGCGAACTCAGCTCAAAACCTCGACTAGATGAACATTTGACATTGTCAGCTTATGTGAATCATATCTGCAAAGCAGCATCATTTGCTTTGCTGAAATACATTCAGCGAACTCAGCTCGAAACCTCGACTAGATGAACATTTGACACTGTCAGCTCATGTGAATCATATCTGCAAAGTAGCATCATTTGCTTTGCATAAGATTGGGACAATTCTTCCCTTTCTTTCAAAGAGGTCCACATAAAGACTTGTTCATGCTCATATAGTTTCCTTGATTTTTGTCATGGTATCTTATATGGTCTTCCTGATAATGACATTCAGAAGTTGCAAAGAATCCAAAACTCTGCGGCATGGTTGATTACTCGCACTCGACTTCATGATCACATTAGCTCAGATTTAGAAAAACTACACTGGCTTCCAGTAAAACAACGAATTGATTTTAAGATTTTGACATTGGTGTTCTTGTGCATGCAAGGATTAGGCCCTGATTACTTACAACAATTGATAAACAAATATCACCCGGCAAGAAACCTGCGCTCTCAGTCAAAATCCTCCTTAGTTTATCAACAAATTACTATAGTGCGAGATCTTTTTAACTGGCAGCTGCAGAGTTATGGAATAAATTACCTGGTCATCTTAACCAGGTTCATACAGTAGAAAATCCAAGAGTCTCTTAAAGACACATTTATTCGTTTGTTAAATTAGTACAATGTTATGACAAAGCAGTTATTCTTTCTCTTCTTTTCCCTCATGTCTGCTATTATCCCTTCTTTTCTTTTTTCTGAGCGCATATAGGGACTTAAATTTATTGTTGTGATATGCGCTATATAAGGATGGTTTATTATTATTATTATATTTCTTTGTCTAATTAATTATTAAGTTATTAATGTCAACCACTATATCAACCGGAAGATGAACAATTTATTCAAATATGGATGTTGTTATGGATCTTGAATGTACAATGACTAATTCATTATCTAATATATCTGAAGCAGTTAGCATTTAATTCCTAAAGATATTAACTTCTGCTACATTTTTTTTTCAAGTCATCATTTAGGAGATGCAACGAAATGAACAATGGTTTTGGGCAAGCATGTTAGGCTATTTGAACTTAACAAATTTTCTTTTCAGACTTAAATTGCTATAACTTGTAGCATCAATTTGTATTCATCAATTTTGTTCAAATTCAGAGGAAATATTTGTTTCGAGGAGGAAAACATTTTGATGATGGGTTTTAGGAGTACCTATATGGTGAACCAAAATATTGCAGTTTTTCAAGAAGTATTCTGATTTTTCAAATCACTTGTATCTCATTATGGAAACAGCAGAAATTTTTAAATAGCCATCATTAAATTGAAGTTATATAAACTTACAATTTACCTGTAAATTTAACAAGTGATATACCTGTACACTTCTGAGTAGTCTAGTAGTGGTTGGAGTTTGGATTTCTAACAATCTGTAATTTCTTGTTTCTACCCAATCCATACAACTTGAGTGTTTGTAATGTTAATTCTATTAAGATTGGACATACTTGCAAAGTCATCATATATATGTAATTGTCTATCTATCAGTTTTGAACAAAAAAGGGCCAGTAAGGTTTCTCTTTTCATTCTGATGAATTTAAGAAATTCAACGAAAACTGCCCATGACGTTTTATTTGTGATCGCCTCTCTTTCTTTGAGAACAGGGTGTTCATATTTGTCGGTTTGGAGACTTCATTTTCTGTTAACAATTTTTAACAAACTCAGTAGGAGCTATGGTTTGTACTGTGTAGAGTACTTTCTATTACTTCATTTGTTCTTGATATAACACTTGACATCTATACTTTTGGTGACAAAATTTGTCTGATCACATTGCTTGTAAGATTTTAAAAAAAAGCTTGATTGAATACTGATTTGAAGCCTCCAAACAAATCATTCGAAATCCTAAGATACTTGACCATAGATAGTAGGAAAATGCTCCACTTTTTGAAAAAGAGGGAGAGAATTTTTTTTGTGTTAACACCTGAAGCCTCCAGGCCTCTGTAACATCGAAAAGATTAATTTCCATTTGTTTAACCCTAGACTGGTCTGTTGCATTCTTAATCTGAATTGCAATCATATGTTAAGATGCGCCGACTGCTTTAAAGCTAAACATAATTAGATATCAAGGGAATTATTTGACAAACTAACTGATGACTAAAGATTGTTTTGAATGCCTCAAGCATTTGCTAACATTATTCAAATCGAACGTCATGTTTGCTTTAATCTACTGAAAGTACAGGAATGCAGTTGGAGTGACTGATTGATTACTTGTTTTAATTTGTTATAATAGACAAGAATGTCATATTTCATAATATGTTTTGGAAAAAAATTGATATGTGTCACCTCTTTCTAACTTTGAAGGAATGAGAATTACCAAACTTACTGTTCCTGACAATTGCAGGCATCTTTTTCGTCAGGAAAGTGTACTTTTACCCCCACTTTCAACAGTAAGTTAGTTGTTGTATATTAATATAGGCCTCGGTCTTACCTTCATCGCAAAACACTTACACAAAAAGGTTGTTTAGTTATCTTTTAAGTTACAATTCCCTAGGGTCAGGTTTACCCTTTGTCTTTATTATCTAACTCTAATCTGGGGAAGAAAAATAAAACATTCATAAAACACTATAGAATCATTTGAATATTTCATGCATATGGATGATGCCCTGTGTGCTATATATTTCACAATTGTATGTTTACATTATACCTTTATTGTTAAAGTGTGTTTGATTTACATTTATTAAAACAACAAGTAAATATGCAATTGGTGTGTCTGGTCATTTCTTTCTTATATGGCAAATATTTAGGGACAAGTGTTCTGTACGTTGCACTCATGTTTCTTTAATATTTTCTTTATTGTGTTGTCTGCATCTGTTTTCATCCCCTTTCTTTCTTACTTTAATATATGTTATGTTTTCAGTCTTGCCCTATCTAAACAAGTTTTTCATATCATGTTCTGTCCACTCCTGTTTTATCTGATAATAGTAGAAGTAGTATTATTAGTAATAGTCATAGTCGAAGGCTCTCTCAAAGCGCTTTACAGATATATATATATATATATATATATATATATATATATATATATATATACATATATATATACAGATATAGATATATATAGTAGTAGTAGTAGTACGGTAGTAGTAGTGGTAGTAGTAGTAGTATAAGTATGAGTCGGCTAACTCGGTCCCGCTGAAAAACGGTCAGTTTCTGAAGGGTAGGGTTAGGGTTAGGGTTAGGGTAAAATGCACAATTACCACATGAATAACAACACTGTGCGACACATTATGTACAATAACACCATACCCAAAAGAAACGAACGAACTCATATGTTTAATTAATAACACAAGAGGGAGACCTTTATTTTTTAAAGACGTAACATAATTTTTTTCACACGCATTTTTTCTCGCTTTTGCTTCTATTACACTCATATAGCAAAAGAGTGTCTTCTTTGCGAATGAACCTTTAGGAAACATGTTCATGATGATAAAATATATGCTCACAAATCTGAAAACATTCAATACGTTTGGGAGCTGAAGGTTTTGTTGTTGGTGCACAGTGACACTTCTGCATGTTTTCCTATATAATCATATAGAAACCAAAAAGAAACGAGCTAAACCGATATCGCCATAAAATGATCTCTGATCATTCTAAACCCCCCAAAAGTTTGAGGCAACGATTAAATGTTTCGGTGAACCCTTTTCATGTTCCCAGATAATGCTTCTTCACATATTTTCGTAGATTTTCTTTTTTTGTATGCCGCACAGTTCCCAGTTACCCCGACAGACAAAAAATGGTAAATGACTATAGGAATAAACGTTTATAAATACAATTAAAGCACTGCGAGTTCCAGAAATTTCAACAAAGGCAAATGAAAAGATTTTCAATAAATTACAAAAGGAATTAGCTCTGTCGAAGGTTTTTAAAATGTTTAAAAGTGATGTTTGCTGTTAAGCTATATTATCAAATAAAATCAAATGATGGGGTGTTCCAGCATATCATCCAAGAAGGTCTTTTGTAGGAAATATGTAGCGAATAGAAAAAGAATAGCAACGAAAATTCCACCTTTCTAAAAGAATAGGATTAATGAATATTTTGTCTAAATCTCGTCCTTATCCGTCCATAAATGACTTCAAAACGTTTGCGGTGCATAGTTTCGTGGGCTATAGCAAGTACTGTGCGACGTTTTTGCGTGCAAATATCCGTAGAAAAATAATCGATTCAAATTAGCGAAAGCGAACGAAAACTGAATTCAAGGCTCAAATCTTGTCGCATAGTGTAATGTTCCAGAGCACTAGAGATAAAGGGACATTGAAGTATTAAGTGTGTGTATGATCTAGAGAGAGAGAGAGAGAGAGAGAAAAGGGCCGGGAGACAGACATAGAGAAAGAGAATGACTGGATGGATGACAGAAGAAGGGAGAGAGAGAGAGAGATTCATTGTCATTGTGTACCAGTTATTATGTGTGCCAAAAGCGAAAGAAATTGAAATAAGTCATGTCTTGAATAGCTAGGAAAACGAGTTTCAATATAAGGTATTATCAGTACGTCACTACACTACACAAGGAATCCATTATGAGTGAAATATTTGAAGAGCTATTATTTTCTATTGCTATTTTTGCATTCTTCCAAACTTTAGAAGGCCAAGTAAATATTATTTGTAGTTTCTCGTCCCCGCAATGATTGGTTTGGAGCCCTTCTTCATCTTTTTTGTGGCTTTTCGTTATTCTATATGTCTAGTTTAAGAAGTATAAAGATCAAATAAGTTTAAAAGAAAAGACATAGTACAGACAATTTATACAAAATAGTTTATATTTTATTTTATGTATTATAATTCCATTTTAAATTGCATTTAACGGGTAACTGAATAAAAGTATCAAAACATGCATGAGGTTTATCACGATAACATGATTAGTCAGTCCGATCTGGGTCGAATGGTGTATTCTTCCCTCTTTTTCTGGGGGGGGGGGGCTGGGTTTTTTTGGTCTTGAGTGTCATTCAAAGGTAAATATATCCCTATAAGCTTTGGAAAAGGTGCACTAATAAGAATAGGGAAAAAATAATAACAAAGGAAAAGGGGCACTTGTAAAAATAAAAGGGGCAGTTATCAGAGGTGAAAAGGGGCTTTTCTCATACCTCAACAGGAACACTCTTTCGAGATGAAAATGGGCATCTATTGAAGGGGTAAAAATCCCTAATAAAAATGGGAAATGGGAGAATATTATAAAGTAAAAGAGGCACCAATCCGATTTAAATGAGTACACTTACCATATATAGGATTTCCCGGCCAAATTCGCGAGCTTGTCATTCGAATTCATTTACTTTGCATTTAAGTTAGCGCAGATCAGCTTTGCCATGCCAAGTATCATTCAATTTTCCCGATTTTGTATTTAATTTAGGATTTTGGTCGAAGGATTTCATAGATCTGTCATTCAATTTAGAAACTGCTCAGCTAGCATTCAAATTAATCGTCACTTGTCGAGGCGTCATTTTTATCATTCAAATTAACACCTGTCATTTGTATTCGAATTATGTTTATTCAAGTTAGGAATGTTAGGGGGAAGAAATGCAACACACGTTTATAACTTTAAAAAAATGGGGTCTTTTCTGTTATTCAATTTATTAATTTTGAGGACAAAGCATATGTTTGTAGTCAGACATTAGGTAAAGAAGGGGCGAAATCAAGGGATATGACATCTCTGAACGGACATGTCCATATACCCCGGAAAAGTGGGGACACGAATACACCTACCCCAGTCACAATATTGTACCCTTCCTCCATAATGAAATTGTGATAAATTTATGATGAAACACAAGACAAACAACTTCCTTACATAAATATTTACACATTGAGACCATCAAGTCCGTAGAGGTACAGTAAGTCTTTTTTGTTAACAATCAAACTTAAAGGCTGATGAATATCTGATAAATCTAAAAGTATATAAAGAGTATAAATGCAAGGAAAAAAAATGGGATGAAATACACATGAAAAAATGATCTTGAAAGAAAAAGAATGAGCTATAAAAAGTGTTTAAAAAACAAGAAATGTATATTGACCATTAATTTTAGTGCACAAAGTGCTAATTTGAATGCTACAAATGAATTAGAATGCTAAAAGTACACCGTCGCGATGTCAGAAAATCCTGTTGCGCTAAATCGAATGACCAAATAGCGAAAGAAGCAATTTGTTCATTAATTGGAATGAAACATACATAGATTCTAACGAAAACTTCATAGATTTGAAATCTAGAAAAAGGAATATAAACCCGAGATATACCCGACAGCACTAAAACCGTCGAATTTGAACGCAAGACAAATGAATTTGAATGACAAACTCGCGAATTTGGCCGGGAAATCCTATATAAAAAGGGCCGTTTATGAGAAGGGGAAGAAGGAAGTTTAGAAAGTGTGAAAGTTATCAAGAGTCGACTGCCTGCAGTGTTCCGAAGAGACCAACAACATTGAGCAGCCTACGATGAAGTAAAAAGACACAGCGTCAGCAAGTCTAGATGAACGTGATCAGGTTCAGTAATTCAAATAAATCTTAACAAAATCCTCGCTCGCATTAATTACATCATAGGTGCATTCGTGACAGTTTACAGAGTTTCACGTCCTCTCCCTTTGATTTTTTTTTGTTTGTGAGTATGTTATTTTCTTTTTCTTCAGAAACTGGTTTATATCTATTCTTTGTTTTCAACTGTAACCGAAGGCAAAGTTCTTCCGACTGTTCAGTAAAAGCCGGTAATAGTAACGATAATGATGATGATGATGATAATGATGATGATGATAATAATAATAATAATAATAATAATAATAATAATAATAATAATAATAATAATAATAATAATAATAATAATAATAATAATAATAATAATAATAATAATAATAATGATAAGAATACTGATCATAATACTAGTGTCATGTTTGCCGAAGGTAGCCTCACTAGTAATGAGGCCGTTCTCCCTGAGGCCGGAGCACTGCAACCATATAACTCGGCTTGAATTCTAGATAATAGGGCTTTTAAATGAAGGATGACAACACAGTAGACAAACGGCTCATGAGGTATTTGTCTTAGAAGCCCCATAAAACATGTAAAAAGCCCCCCCCCCTTACAATATACATTTTATGCTTAGGCGGCAATTACCATGGGCTTTATTTTGGGAGCAAACAGTCTGTATTTTCCCTTTTCAGTTACCCCCAACCCTGGATAAACGATTACGTTGGTAAAGGAGAGACTTTGACGTCAGACTAACTTCCTTTGTACAACCCGATTTCGGACAAAAGCTTGAACCCAACACGGTATTTAATAGGGTTGGGCTTTGGAATACATGTAGGATCCATGGTTGAAGTTTTGCATTTGAATATGATAAAGACCGTGGAACAAAAGAGTACCAGAGAGTCACGTCTAGACAGAAGTAACCGTCCGGTATGGGGAAGTCTTTAATGAAATTGCCACGTGTCAACCTTCCCCATACACAGCGGTCAGTAGAGCAGAACTCAGTCTCAGCGGAGCAACTGTCGATATCAGATACTAAAGCTATCGGTGTATGTGCCGACATGCTGGCTAAGTTTTCAAAGTTGCTCGTTCGAAACAGTTTATGTGTTAAACATTGACGTGGTGCTCACAACAGCCACACACACTGAATTTGCCCTGCTCCAGCCCGTAGCTTGAATGAATTCTTGTTGAACCTCGTATGGAGGTTCTGTTGTTTAGAACTAGTAACCTGGACGACAACCGAATATGGCGTCAGGGCACTAGTCGTATACAACATATGAGCACATATGATGCCTCAGATACACTTTCTAAAAGCCAGCAAGACCGACATGGTCAGTTTCATTGGTCATCAACAAAATACAAACCTAGTCCAGAATCTTACCGATTTCATTTTTCAAACAATGTCCACCAAGGTATTATAAATCGATTTATCTCTACTTTCGGCAAGCCGAAGATTTTGGATTTTACGTGATCCCCAAAACTCTACGCCCGGCGTACCCTCGATGATTACTGATTCTTGGATCATTCCATCTTCGACATGCAAGTAGGGGAGGGAGAGATCATGATCGCGAAAGGCAACCGAAATAAAATAACACCGTCCATATTCTTGACTAATATATACCAAAATAGACCACATGTATTATATAAAAAAAGTGTTATTTTTTTAAGAAGAAGCGCGATTTATTTATTGATTAATTCAACAAGCTTTAAAATGAAAACATAGAAAAGCAATGGGATGCTGAAATACATGAAGTAATTCCATTAATTCAAGAATAAAATGCCGTGTGTACCAGGCACGGCGGAACGTATTTCAAAGTGTGTGTGGGGGGGGGGGGGGGTGCTAAAGTATTTACGACCAGGTAGAGCGTAGCGAGCGGAGCGTCAATTGGCCTGGGATCCAGGGGGCGGAGTCCCCGGAAGCTGAGGGGATTTAGCAGGCCAGGGGCAGCGTAGCGTCATTCAAAGTGAGGGGGGAACCAACAAAAAAGGGCACTTTCCGGAAAAAGGGCACCTACAAAGGGAAACCTCAAAGCGGAAAAATGTTAATTGTCGACAATGGTATATTCCCTTACATTGTGATAACATTATCAGGGATAATTTCAATGTTTGTTTCTGTCTTTACATGGTCCAAGATACTGCTTAAGCATCATACATGTACTTTGCAGTTGGGTGTAATGGTATGAATATTTATTTGCGAGCGACAGAAGTGAACGAGCCAAACAAAATTGAGATTTGTGAGGTCCCGGTGCAAACAAAAATAAAATCTCATAAATAGGAAAACCAAATCCAGCTTTGGGTGAAATTAAAGAAAACTTGCTCTTAATAGCTTTAAATTAGAAGCCCATTTTATGGGCAAAGGAAAAGGGGCACACATCCAAAGAGAAAAGGACACTCATTTGTAGAAAAAGAGCACATCTCAAAGTAAATGGGGCACTACTCGCACTTAATAAGAGGCACTCACCAGAGATGAAAAAGGACACTTATGGCAACGGAAATGAGAGCAATTGTTTCTAAAATGCAACAACAAATGATGCTAAGACTTTTTTCTTCTACATATTACGACACTTAAAGCTAAATAAAAATATGAACGACAAGAATCATATTGACGTGGACACATTCCGAAAAGTATTGGAAATAGAATGAAAAAGACATATATATGATCGTGTAAACAAGTTCATAAGTTAATTGTTAATCCTCCAATACCAAATAAAAAAGCTAATCTTGATGAAGATAGAAATAAAGGTATACTTCAGGACAATAACTATGGCATATTTTCTTTTGTCAGGACATTTAATACATCACTATGGTAAATCGTGCACTTTAAAAGAACAGCAAATTAAAGTTCTGGGAAAAGGTAGCTATAGTGGGAGCGTTGTGGTCGAGTGGTTAAAGGCGCTTGACTGGAAATGCAAAGGTCGAGGGTTCGAATCCCGACACGGCACTAATCTCCTTTGGCCAGATATTAATCTGAACTTGCTACTCTACACAAAGGTGTTAAATGAATACCCGGTAGGATGCGACCGTCATTGTTGGTCAAACAGTTTTTGAGCGTCAATTGACGCCTGGCTGGAATGCTCCCCAGGGAGTGTAAAGCGCTTAAAGACATTTGTATTAAGCGCTATACAAAAGATTTTGTTGAATTAATAGCTATGAAAACGAGTTTCAATATGAAGAATTATCAGGACGTCACTACACTACACAAGAAATCAATTATGCGTGAACCATTTGAAGAGCTATTCTTTTCAGGGGATACTGCTGCTTTTGCATTCTTCCAAACTTTAGAAGGCCAAGTAAAAATGATTCGTAGTTTCTCGTCCCCGCAACCATTCTTTTGGCGCTCGCCTCCTTCTTTTTGTGGTTTCTTGTTATTTTATATTTCTAGTTCAGTAATATTTTAGAAGTAAGATCAAAATAGTTTTAAAAGAAAAGGCATAGTACTGATAATGTAGACAAAATATTTCATATTTTATTTCATGTATTAAAATACCATTTGATAGTGTATTTAAAGGTACTTTGTGCCATTTGCAGGCCCCAAAAATGAAAAGGTTAAAATGCCAACGGCATTTGAAAGATAATACTGATTTAGAACTTCCCTAAAAAAGGTGGGGCTTGAAAATGTCTTCAAGTGGGAAAATAACGACCATTAGTTGTCGAATTGACTTAAGTGATTGCAATCCAGTTAGTAATAGTCTGATTTTCAGACCCTTGTACTGAATTGTCGTACGTTTTGTTCTTCGTAAAGAATCAATCGGTTAAACTTTGGCCATTACAAAAAGTGGGTTATTGATGTAGTCAAATGCTCATGTACCTTTTTCAGCTTATTTCTGTATGTTATTACCAAATAAGAAAAAGGTCAGTCAGTCACTGTTTGACAGTGAAGTCTAGCAAGTAAACGGGTTTATTTGATGATGGCTGCAAACGGGAAATAGTAACTTTAACAGGGAACTTAATTAAAGGGTCACTAAATTACAAATTCATGTTGACTTTTGTTGATCTGTAATACTGTTTACATCACATATTTTTTTAGACTTTTCGATGTACATTTATGTCATTTATGTTATATTATTTGTTTCGATTTCTTTTGTTCTACCTGCTAAGTTCCACCCCTACAAAAAGCTAGATGAACAAAAGACATTGGTATATGTCTCTTCCCATCAACTGACCGCCTGTTCACAATATCATTCCATACAATGCCCACTCACAACATTCAATTACATGTTAAGCAGTTGCTATGTCAGAAATCCCCAAGCAACACCATGACAAAAAGGGTTTCAATGGGCTATATATGAACGAATGCAATGCTTATGCATAAGGTACTCAGTGAATGAGGACATACCACTGCCTTTTATGAACAGGTGGTCAGTTGATGGGAAGGGACATACAACTGCCTTTTGTTCATCTAGCTGACTGATGAATTACTGGCACGATGATGACACACAAGTCATTTGATTCTGGAGTTTTTTTTAGGGATGGAGCTTAGCAGGTAGAACAAAAGTAATAGAAAAAAATAATATAAAATATATGACAAACATTTACATCAAGAAGTCATGTGATGTATACAGTATTAGATCAACATAATTCAACATAAATTTGTAACTAGTGACCCTTTAACGTATCCAAACATGCATGAAGTTTATCACGATATCATGAGTAGTCGGTCACATCTGGTTCGAATGGTGTATTATTTTCGCTTTTTTTTTTTGGGGGGGAGGGCTGGGTAGTTTTGGTCTTGAGTGTCATACCTCAAACCAAACAAACGATCCACACTAGGTATGTGATCTTAATTAGCCTGATTTTCCTCCATAATTAGTCTTAAAAAGTGGTAGAATATCGCCAATCTTAGTGCAGCGCGTTGCCGCCGACTCGCCCTCTGATTTAGCTGTAGGGTGTGCGCAAGAGGGCAGCCTGAACACATCAAGTCACTTCCTTTTTGTGTCAGGGTACAGAAACTACATGGCAAGTGCTATTGTGATAAGAAAATTTATATGTAGGCATACCGTTTGGTTTTGAATGGTATAGAGTGCAGATTTATTTGAGATAATTTGTTACTTTTTCCATATTACATACTTCACACAGCCCGAATTGGAACAATAACACCACCAAACAGACACATTGGGGGACTTAACATGTATATGGACTTAAAGAGCATGTTTGTTTTTTTTGTTCTAAAATGTAAAGCTTTGATTTCCTCACATTCATTAAAACACAACCGTCTCCCACCGAAACTACGTGTACAAACCAACACTCACATTATCACACTCACATTAACTAACAATAACAAAGCCCTCTATATAATATTGAGGTGAAAACGGGCACTTCTTATAACCTAAACATATATCTTAAAAAAGAGTATGAAATACTCACTTTATTTGTATAATCAATCAGTAGGCCTTTAGGTGCAGGTCAATGACGTCATTCACTGCCTTGTTTAGTTACAAGATGAGTCGTTTCGATGTAAAGTTAGTTGAGTAATGAATGAACTATAACACAATTGGTGAGCACTTTTAAGGTTGTTGTCCGCGGTAATATTCCGTGTACTAAGGGGAGCCTTCCAAAGTTGCGACTGTGCCCGAACGCGTCGGGGCGCCATGAATAGAAAGGTTGCGCCTCAAGAAACGCAAAGGGGCGCAAAGGGGCGCAAAGGGGCGTGACAGTTACCCTCACCTGATTCTTGCATATGAAAAGAAACTGTCTATTGTTGGTATAAACCCGCTCTATTCTTCTTGCGCCCTTTTGCGCCCTACCAGACGATGGAAGATTATCTCTCCCGCCATTGTTCTCGCTCGTGATGCGCGATGCACAACGGTACAGCTTAAACTTGCTATA
Organism: Strongylocentrotus droebachiensis; assembly: GCA_035222895.1. Lineage (NCBI taxonomy): Eukaryota > Metazoa > Echinodermata > Echinoidea > Camarodonta > Strongylocentrotidae > Strongylocentrotus > Strongylocentrotus droebachiensis. The sequence goes on along the minus strand of JAVYIG010000578.1, from coordinate 85,252 downwards.
CAGAAAGTATTTGTCAGCCAAAGCCTGCCTTTCCCTCTTCCTGTCTTCGTACTAATAAACATCCCATTGTTTGTAAAAACTTGATGTATTCTTCTCGCTTTGCGATCTATTCTTCTCGCGCCGTTTTGCGTCGCAACGGGCGGGGGTATTATCTTTCCTATTATTGTGGAAGCTTTGCGATGTACATTGCTACAGCACAGCCTGAACTTGTCTAGTGGGAGTGTTTTTGTTTTGGGGGGCAATCAACACACTCGTTCATCTTGATCAGAATAAATTATGATATTTTTTTTCTGTTGTTGGTTTAATACGCCTCCTTTTAAAATTTGTGACGACTGTATGGAATGTGAAATAAAGATGACTATGTACGATGAATGGTTGTTTAATTGCGAGCTTGATTGTCCCCAACAAGAAAAAGTAAAAGAAAAATGAGTGAATGAATACATGTATGCGGTTATAGTCGGAAAACTGATGACTGTTTGGGACGGTTGTGTATGTTTGTAATTCGAATGATTATCAACATATTTGTATAATTTCCACGTCGCGATATTATCCTAGCGTCGTAATGGACAAAGGAATTATCATTCTCTCCCGTCATTATTCACGCTACTTGTAGCACATTGCCACAGCCTGAGCTTGGAAGCACTTATATTTTGTCAGTCAAATCCTTTTTTTTTCTTCTCCTCTCTTGACTTGGTTCTAATAAACAACCCATATCGTATTAAAATAAAACTCTATGTATTCTTTTTGCGTCGTGTCTTTTCTTCTCATGCCGTTCTTTGCAATAGTCAGACGGGAGAGTTTGACATTGTTTTGGTAATCAATGAACTCACGGTGCGTCATGATCAGTAAAGGAAATCTTTATAAAATGCATTATAACAATACTAATGGTAATAATAACAATAATTCTAAAGTGACTTTTTTAAACACTCTTCCATACCCTCCCCCAAGTTAGTATAGATATGAATCGACGAAAATCTGAACGGATGTATTTTTTGATATTTCAGCTGTTTCTGAACCGTTTTTGATCAAGTTACGTTAATTCTATCATTAACAAAAATTGTATACTCTTTCTAATTTGACAAATTTTCGCAAAAAAAGTATAGTAAAATTGGCCGCGTATAATCGGCTTTGCAATCTGTATACAAGTTCATGTCATATCCAGTGGCGTACGCAGGATTTTCCTATAATAAATATAAGGTATGATGTGTACATCACAAGGGATAATTATGTTATAATAATTCATCTCAAGGAAGAGATGTTGTCGGCGTACACGGTACAAGCAAATGAAGGAATAGAAACATTATTAAACAAAAATGAAGATGGAAAACGACATTGCCAGATAGACAGAGAGACAGACAGGGAGAGGGAAAGAGAGAGAGAGAGAGAGAGAGAGAGGTGGCGGGAGAGATAGAAAATTGGACGTCACGGTAGTCCGTACTGTATTTATTTATATGATATTTGTCTCTCCGATCACCCCCCCCCCCCCAGCTCCGATTTTGTTTCCCCTTTAGTTTGTCCTTTTTTATATATAGATATCTTTTCGCTGAAGACTAATGTCCGACGCATAACAGTATTGTCAATATAGCATAATAAACATTTTTTATATCAATTTGATGCAACAGAGATTTTCATTCAAAAGTTTTACTTTGTATAATTATTGTACATTAATATTCTTCGCATTTCGACATTATCAGACGCTCGTTTTCTATTTCGCTCCCTATAATAAACAAACGGTATAATAAATTGTGTACATCATTATTATGTTATAATAATTTATCTCAAAGAAGGAATTGTGCCGGCAAACAAGCAAATGGCGGAACAACATTGGCAGAAAGACGGAGAGACAGACAGACAGAGAAAACGACCGAGCGAGAGAGAGAGAGAGAGTGTGAATGGGAGACACACACATGCACACACATAGAAAGAGAGAAAAAACAATCATCTTGCATGATTGTTGCCTTTGAATGATTGTTTCAGATAGGGTAAAGTCTGGATTTACGTAATATGATTTTTATTTATGAGTATGTCGGAACGTGGTCCCATTAAAAAAATTAAAAAAAACAGCAACGACAACTGCAAGAATAACAAGACCCTTCCCGCCCCCCAAAACAACAAAAACAGGGTTATAGATACCCTTACCTCACTTCCGCTCTTTGGAGTTTATAACCACGACAACGACCTGTACCCTCCGCAACGTTCATTGTTCCTCTTACGTAACTTGAATAGCTGTGGGATCATGGGCCAAAGACATAGCTCAGTTTCGCATATTCTATGTAGGTCCAAAATACTCCCAGCATTTTTGTGTCGTTCTTATGTACTTTGTCAATACATATATTTACAAACTATAATTGTCAAAATTTGAAAATATATTCATACACATTGATATTTATATAGCACCTTGACATAAACCATGATCAAAGCGCTTTACATTAGTAAATAAAACAGACTAATTATTTTGCTCTCCAAGCAATACTTACAAACTATTTCGTTTTCCCTATATCATCTGTTTAGAGAGCGAGAGAGAGAGAGAGAGACAGAGAGAGAAAGACAGACAGAGAGATGTATAGATAGAGAGAGAGAGAAAGTTGAGTGCATCCGTAGTCTGTACTGTATTTATTTATTATTATGCTATTGTGTCACTCCTTTCACCCCCCCCCCCCCGGCCCCGCCCCCGTTCTGGATTCTTCTTTAGTTTAATTTTATCACGTTTATATCTTTTCGCTAAAGTATAATGTCCGACATATATTATAACCGTCAATGTAGGCTGATAAACTATTTTATATTAATTTGATGCAACAGAGATTTACATACAAATCTTTTACTTTTTATAAATTGTGTATTTTAAAATATGTATTTCTAAATAAAAAGAGATGAAGAAGAAGAAGAGGGAATACTATATGTTTAATGGACAAATAAATAGATCTAAACGCAACGATATATTCACAAATCTGAGCGCAGCCCTCTTCGAACGCATTTTCTGCAAATCATGTTATATCATGCCGTAGTGCCCAATGCTTGTGAGTGCATGACGAGCCCATTAAATTACAACAGCGCTGTTGACGCGTCTACTTCTTTTAACGTGCAAATGTAAACGTTTTCAGAATTCTTGACAAATTGCGCAAAAAGGAGTCCGAATACGTGTTTAATAATAAATACTTCATTATATAGGATGTCATTAATAATTATGAAAAACCTCCCATAATTATGTAAAGCTATAGAATAACTAACATCGATAAGAATAGAACAAGTTCAATACTATATGTTTAATGGACAAATAAATAGATCTAAACGCAACGATATATTCACAAATCTGAGCGCAGCCCTCTTCGAACGCATTTTCTGCAAATCAGCAATGACAATGGAAAAACGCCCTTTCGAAGGGGTCAAGTAAATTTGTGAGATAATATGCCCACTGATAAGATAATGTGAGAAAATCCAAGTTAAAGGTAAAGACCAGTATTGGTAACGCCCCAATTTCAAAAAATGAAATGGAAGCTCTCATTACCAATCATGTGAAAGAATATGTTTTGACTAATACATGATGATAACAAATTTGCCGGGAAACCGCCTACTAATTCATATATTTGGTAAATTTGTTTCTCTCATGGACTGTGAGAGATATAGGGTAGTCCCATATACATCTTTCTGTGTATAGTGCTTCTAACTTTACGAAGAATGGGCCAAATTTCTTATCATTTTGATGATTCCAGAACCTTGCAGATGCTAGATGCTAGATGATCAACCTTTTCTGATCGATTCCACAACGTTTCTTTCACAATGCAATCGCATGACCATTACTGGTCTTTACCTTTAAAGGGAATTAGTAACTTTGTTGACAATTGCAAAAAGTGATGGGTGATTAATAAAATATGTATTGGTATGATCCGATATGTCCACAAAGTAATGTTACTAAATCCCTTTCATAGGATGTAATTTGGCCTAGTAATAAAGTGAAAATGCAAAATGAGCTAACACTTAACATTGATTTTGTACACGGTTATGACTATATCCAGTACATAGTGTGACCTCCAAACACTAAGCGTAAATATCTTTATTTTACTTCCACAAATGATTGTTTACAATAGTATATTACGAGTATGGTGATTATGTATGTGTGTGTGGGTAGGGGTGCAGGGTGCTTTTGTGATTAAAGGTACTAGCCGCCTATGAGCGGAACAATGGGCGCAACAACTATTAGCTGCTCAAAGAGCCGTCTTTTGTCATTGTTTTATAATAACAAAGTGATTGTAAAAGTTACATGTATTACATGTAACTTATATCCGTAGGCGATATAACACCCAATGTGAACATGACGTGTTCCTCGTTAACACAGTTTAATGAGGATAAAAGTAATAGATTTGTACACAGTCGTATTTATTTGTATTCAGTTGTACATATTAAAATTGTTTAATACATTTGCATATCTTGTTTTCATTTGTTTCAATTATTTGTCTAGAGTGACCGCCATTATTTCGATGCAACAGAGATTTACATTCAATTTTTTTTATACTTTGTATAAGTATTGTACAGTAATATTCTTCTCATTTCGACATTATCAGCCGCTCTTTCTTTATTTCGTTCCCTAGTACTAAACAAAACCTTGCCGATAATTATTGTGTTTAGATCAGAACGTTTAATCTTTGATGAATTTGTATTAGGCCAGTTTCTAATTAATAAAAGCGATCATAAAAATGGCCGCTGGTTACATTATTTTTACCCGACGTCCAGCGAGTCGGGCTTATTTTGCAAGATGGCAGCTGGCATTTATGTATTTTGTTTTCTTTTTATTCAAAAAAAGATAATTTTAACAGTTCGTTTTTCATGTTTTTTCATATTAAAAAAAAAAAAGGAAAATGAAAATAGATACTGAAGTACTGAGCAGTTTCTCAGCACCCACACGCAATACCCACTTCTATGCGCTCCGCCGCCGACCTCCGAACACTGGAGGTAGGGGAAGTACAACACTTAAGTTCTGGTACACACACACACAGATAAATGCAGTTAATCTGGCACACTCGACCCTTTTGTGATTAAAGGCATTGCAGTCAAGGTGATTACATAATAGCTAATTGTCCCTCGCTAGTTAAGAGGATTAGAGATAATTGGATTTACTTGGAGAAGAGGCAAAGGAAAGGACTCAATCCTCAAATTCACCCTGTGAAAGTGATGTCCTGAAACCCGAGTAAGCAGGGACTTAGTAGGGTAAAGGGAAGACGGGCCGTTTGCGTCATGGTACACGGTACAAGAAATGGAGGAATAGAAAACATTATACAAAAAAAAAATTGATGCAACAGAGATTTACATACAAATCTTTTACTTTTACTTAAATTGTGTACTTTTCTCATAAAATTGAGTATCTAAATAAAAAGAGATGAAGACGAAGAAGAGGGAGAAGAAGAAGAAGAAGAAGAAGAAGAAGAAGAAAAAGAAGAAGGGGGAATAAGAGTGAGAAGAAAAAATGCGGAGGAAGAAGAAGAACGAAATAAGAAAGAGAGACAGGGAGAGAAAGACAGACGGACAAACAGAGAGAAAGAGAGAGAGAGAGAGAAAGAAAGTTGGGCGCATCGGTATATAGCGATATTGCGATGATTAAGAGAACCTACGTTTCTATTTTTTAAATCAATCTTGCATGTGAAAGAACAGATTGATGATATTATGACCTATATTGATCTGATGACAGAACGCTTTTCAATATTTCAGTATTTCTCCCTGATTGTTCGACCAACATTACATTGCTATTGTCCAGCTGAGTTTGTATAGGCTTTTCTACCCTCGGCGCAAAGGGATTGCGGAAAATTTCAACACTATTTGTGTTTCTTGATGACCCAGTAGAACAAGAAGAATAAGGGCTAGCCCCCCCCCCCCCCAAAAAAAAGGCCCAAAATAACACAATCATCATTAATTCCGTCTTCTACTTGATACCAACACATGGATCCTTATTTAAACAGCGAGACAGTATGTTACGAGAAGCAATTCAACGAATTGTCATGGCCTGTACGTATTTGTTCTAGAGCGCACTTCACTTTTTCGATACCACGTGGCCCCAATTCAGCACAATATATATACGTATTTTAATTATTCACAACAATGACCTAGATCTAAAACTGGCCGCGGTTGCAACCCCTCAACCCCCCCCCCCCCCCCCCCCTTCTTCGCAAAGAAATATTCGCTAACATTTCTTTGGAACAGAATGCCTTAGACTAATTTCTTCTTGAGATGTTCGAGGTGAAATTTTAAACATCATTTCCTGGTCTGGTTTCAGCGGGACGCTCTTCTTTTTTAATGCATGCTCTATTCTTACGATTTAGGCATAATTTACTTTGTTGATTTGCAATTGGTAATCTCCCTGGGAGTTTTGCGATATCCCGATGATACGGGTACAGTGTATTTAATTTTGTTTGTAACATTAGTGTTTTGCAAGGAAACAACATGCTGAAAATGAGCGTCTTTCCGACATATTGATGATGTCCCGACAATACGGATATCATTTGCATATACAAAATCGTAAGACATATAAAACGCTCTTTAAATTAATTTCAAGGAGAAACTATACGACGTTCTTGATTAAGTATCATTTTTCAACATCACGGATTTAAAATACGTTCTCTAATTCTACGAAGATTTAAAGGACTTATGTATTGAAATAACAGATTGATGATATAATTATCATGATGATTTATAATGATCATACGACAATTACAGCATGGGTCAATACCACAGAACTCTTAAATACTTCAGTATTTAAGAGTTCTGTGGTCAATACACGTTCCTTTATTTAGTTGATCGAACAATAGATATTGATCCAACCTACAACGGCGTTGTGAACATTCCTCAGAAAGTCACACAAAGTATAGACAGAAAGTCAAAGGGTAAAAAAATCCATAGACACGCGTGTTAAAAGTCAGTTCCAAAAAGAAAATACCTATCCAATATTCAAAACGTTAAAAATTCCTAAAGATTTTAAAGTAAAATTCAAAAAGAAGAAGTCGGACGTAGTCCGTACTGTATTTATTTATATGATATTTGTTTCTCCGATCACCCCCCTTCCCCCCCCCCCTCCCCCCCCCCCTCAAGCTCCGATTTTGTTTACCCTTTAGTTTGTCCTTTTTTTTTATATATATATATCTTTTCGCTGAAGACTAATGTCCGACGCATAAAAGTATTGTCAATATAGCATAATAAACATTTTTTATATCAATTTGATGCAACAGAGATTTTCATTCAAAAGTTTTACTTTGTATAATTATTGTACAGTAATATTCCTCGCATTTCGACATTATCAGCCGCTCGTTTTCTATTTCGCTCCCTATAATAAACATACGGTATAATAAATTGTGTACATCATTATTAGGTTATAATAATTTATCTCAAAGAAGGAATGGTGCCGGCAAACAAGCAAATGGCGGAACAACATTGGCAGAAAGACGGAGAGACAGACAGACAGAGAAAACGACCGAGCGAGAGAGAGAGAGAGAGGGAGAGGGAGACACACACACACATAAAAAGAGAGAAAAAACGACCATCTTGCATGATTGTTGCCTTTGAATGATTGTTTCAGATAGGGTAAAGTCTGGCTTTACGTAATATGATTTTTATTTATGAGTATATCGGAACGTGGTCCCATAAAACAAATTAAAAAAACAGCAACGACAACTGCAAAAATAACAAGACCCTTCCCTCCCCCCAAAACAACAAAAACAGGGTTATAGATGTAGTCAGTTCATTGTCATTCAATTATACCCTTACCTTACTTCCGCTCTTTGGAGTTTATAACCACGACAACGACTTGTACCCTCCGCAACGTTCATTGTTCCTCTTACGTAACTTGAATAGCTGCGGGATCATGGGCCAAAGACAAAGACATAGCTCAGTTTCGCATATTCTATGTAGGTCCCAAATACTCCCAGCATTTCTGTGTCGTTCTTATATACTTTGTCAATACATATATTTACAAACTATAATTGTCAAAATTTGACAATATATTCATACACATTGATATTTATATAGCACCTTGACATAAACATGCTCAAAGCGCTTTACATTAGTAAATAAAACAGACTAATTATTTTGCTCTCCAAGCAATACTTACAAACTATTTCGTTTTCCCTATATCATCTGTTTAGAGAGCGAGAGAGAGAGAGAGACAGAGAGAGAAAGACAGACAGATAGACAGAGAGATGTATATATATATAGATAGAGAGAGAGAGAAAGTTGAGTGCATCGTATAGTCTGTACTGTATTTATTTATTATTATGCTATTCATATGGAAAACTTTGGGGCGAATTCGTTCATAAAATGGATTGCTCACCGGCTCGGTCAACTCTGCACAGAGCTTCGCACCAAGTCCCGCAGTGTGCACTGGCGCGTAACACAGATCGCTGGGTGCGTCCATTATGACAAAATAGGGAGAATGGGTCTTGTTCATAACATGAACATAAAACAAGGACGGGTAAGAAATGGTATGGAATTTCACGTGTTGTAGCTCACGGTGCGATGCGTGCGGAGCAGATGAACGAAAGTTTTTCATATGGTGTCTCTCCTTTCACCCCCACCCCCCCCCCCCGGCCCCCGCCCCCGTTTTGGATTCTTCTTTAGTTTCATTTTATCACGTTTATATCTTTTCGCTAAAGTATAATGTCCGACATATATTATAACCGTCAATGTAGGCTGATAAACTATTTCATATTAATTTGATGCAACAGAGATTTACATACAAATCTTTTACTTTTTATAAATTGTGTATTTTAAAATACGTATTTCTAAATAAAAAGAGATGAAGAAGGAGAAGAGGGAGAAGAAGAAGAATAAGAAGAAGAAGAAGAAGAAGAAGAAGAAGAAAAAGAAGAAGGGGGAATAAGAGTGAGAATAAAAAAGAAAAAATGCGGAGAAAGAAGAAGAACGAAATAAGAAAGAGAGACAGGGAGGGAAAGACAGACAGACAGACAGAGAGAGAGAGAGAGAAAGTTGGGCGCATCGGTATATAGTTTGTACTGTATTTATTTATTATTATGCTATTTTGTCTCTCCTTTAATCAAACTAACATTCCATAATAAAACGCGCAAATTGAATGAAGCCGGCGAGTTGATTTTATATTTCATATTCTTATGGGATTCATGGATTTTAAAGCGAAAGTGCAGTATTGGAAAAGTTGGGCGCATCGGTATATAGCGATATTGCGATGATTAAGAGAACCTACGTTTCTATTTTTTAAATCGATCTTGCATGTGAAAGAACAGATTGATGATATTATGACCTATTTTGATCTGATGACAGAACGCTTTTCAATATTTCAGTATTTCTCCCTGATTGTTCGACCAACATTACATTAATGCTATTGTCCAGCTGAGTTTGAATAGGCTTTTCTACCCTCGGCGCTAAAGGGATTGCGGAAAATTTCAACACTATTTGTGTTTCTTGATGACCCAGTAGAACAAGAAATAAGGGCTAGCCCCCCCCCCCCCCCACAAAACAAAACAAAATGGCCCAAAATAACGCAATTATTATAAATTCCGTCTTCTACTTGATACCAACACATGGATCCTTATTTAAACAGCGAGACAGTTCTGTAACAATGTTACGAGAATCAATTCAACGAATTGTCATGGCCTGTATTTGTTCTAGAACGCACTTCGCTTTTTCGACCTAGATCTAAAACTGGCCGCGGTTGCAACCCCTCAACCCCCCCCCCCCCCCTTCTTCGCAAAGAAATATTCGATAAAGTTTCTTTGGAGCAGAATGATAAACTAATTCTTCCTTTGTAATGCATGCTCTATTCTTACGATTTAGGTATAATTTACTTTGTTGATTTGCAATTGGTAATCTCCCTGGGAGTTTTGCGATATGCCCGATCATTTTCAACATCACGGATTTTGAAATACGTTCTCTAATATTACGAAGATTTAAAGGACCTGTATTAAAATAACAGGTTGATGATATAATTATGAATTATGATTTATAATGATCATACGACAGGATCGTTTACAAGATACAACAAAAATTAAAGAAAACAAAACAAGAAAACCGAAACATGCGATAACATCGCTATAAAAAGGAAATATACACACATTTAATGTAATATGAAACAAATCAAATGTCAAAACATGCATGAGAAAACAATGTCAGAGAGAGTAGGGTAAGTTTAAAAAAAAAAAAACTTTTTCGTGAACAAATCTATTTGTATTAAAATTGAGATATTTAACACAATCATGAACAGAACAGGAGGAGATGAAATAATGAACAATCATGCAAACGTTAACGCCTACAGAACTCCGATGTCGAGAGGGAAATAAACAATCAGAACAAAAATTGTAACCAATGTCATGTACGTAAAATAATATTAAAACAAATCAGTAAGCAAGAGTCAAATCTCGCAAGACGAGAGGGACACACAAGCGGGCATTATACATGAATAACTAATGCGCCGGACCGGGCGCAAAAGGGCGCAAAAGCTTTTCAAGGTTTAAGCTCCCATTCACAAATGTCAAGTGCTTCACCGGGACACGCCTCGGTGGGCTTATCTCGTAACAAAGAGACTCCAAACAATAGCCAGATTTTAATGAGCTGGAAACCAACTGGAGTCCTCTCGTAGCCGACGCCAAAAGGCGCAAATGGGCGCCAAAAGGCGCCTCCTTTGTTCTCATATCCTGCCCTGCGCCCCGACGCGTTCGGGCACAGTCGCAACTTTGGAAGGCTCCCCTAAAACCATGTTCAAAACGTAGGACGTTCTAAAAACGGCTCAAACTAGTATAAAGTGAGAATGATGACAACTTAAACAAGAGTCGTTCGAATCACAATTCCAGCCAAATTCTGAAGTGTCCGATTTTGCTTGCTTTGAAATCTCCTCATTCGCATAATGCGATGTAACTTGCTTTAGATGATAAATTATCGAAGTTATCAAAAGTCGACTCCCTGTTTCGAAGAGACCGACATGAAGCAGCCTACGAGGAAGTAATAACATACAGCGTCAAGAAGTCTAGTTGAATGCGATCAGGTTGAGGAAAATGAATATCAATTTTGACAATACCTCGCTCGAATGAATAAACATGATAAAGATAATTATTCGTGTCGGGTTTCGACGTTGCACTGCAGGGGTGGCGGAGAGTCTTTCACATTCGGGGTTCACCATCCCCAAAAAGCACTTTCTTCAAAAAGAAGAGGGAACCTATACACAAATGGTAATAACAACATATCTCAACGTAGGTTCTAGCACACCTACCCCATGGACAACCACCCTCCGGGTAACCACCCCTAAGATAACCACCCTCTAGGACTACTACCCTTAGGACAACTATCCACTACGACAACCATCCTCTAGGACTACTACCCTTAGGACAACTACCCCCTACGACAACCATCCTCTAGGACTACTACCCTTAGGACAACTACCCCCTACGACAACCACCCTCTAGGACTACTACCCTTATGACTACTACACCCTAGGGCAACCACCCTGTTGGACAACTACCCCCTGGACAATTACCCTATAGGATGATTCCCCCCCCCCCCCCCCCAGCTAACTACCCCTAGGTCAACCACCCTCCAGGAAAAATACCTTCCGGACAACTACCCCCAATACAACTACCCTTAGGACAACCACCCTCTAGGACTACTACCCTTAGGACAACTACCCCCGGACAGCTATCCTAGGGGGTATTTGTCTGGGGGTTAATTGTCTGGGGGTATTTGTCCGGGGGTAGGTGTTCGGATACGCTCAACGTAGTTTAAAGTGTAAACATTTAGTGTTAACAAAAAACACCGAGAAACATAATTGGGGTGTCTATGCTATGGTTTTCAGGGTCGTATAATCCTAGAGATAAGTTACAACGTTAAGCAGTGGTTCAGGAAACCACAAAATCCAATATGTTGTCCAAAGGGCAACAAAACCACTCAGTTTCTCAATAGAGGGCGCACTTTATGAACAGAAAATTAATTTATAATGTTTCTCTCTCACCCTTATGGTGTCACTGACCCCCCCCCCCCCCCCCCCCCAGAAAAAGGGTAAATTCAACTATTGACAGGTCATTGTCAACACTGGGGGAGGGGGAGTGACAGAGACAAAGTAACAACTTAATAATAATATCTAGACACACAATCATAATACCTACCATACGATTAAAAATGTTTAAAACCTCGTGTTGTTCATGTCATCTTATCTCTCTCTCTCTCTCTCTCTCTCTCTAAGTGCCATATCGATTGACCTTGGCGATCATGCTATTCCACAACCCTCGGTTCCTAGCCTTTTGTATTAGTACCACTCCCAGTTCTTTCACTCCTCTCTCTTCCAACAATTTCTGCAGACTGTCCATCCAAAGTATCCTCCTTCCCCTACTCCTTCTTCCCACAATTTTCCCTGTCAAAGCAAGATTCTCCAGGCCTACTTTACGTGTAATGTGACCCATGAACTTCAACTGCCTAATCAACATCTCACGTATCATTTTTCTTTGCACTCCAGCTCGTGTAAGAACTTCCTCATTACTAACTCTGTCAGTCCAGGGGATTTTCATCATTCTTCTTAAGAACCACATTTCGCAACTTTCCAAACGCTTTTTAGTATCAGAGGCTAAAGTCCACGTTTCACTACCATACATAAGTACTGGGTAGATGTAACAATTCAATACTCTTATTCTGGTCTTCTTCTTCTTCTTCTTCTGGTATACTCCTCAACGTTCCGTAAGGAACCAAGCGAGGAGGATGGGGGGTGCGCATTGTGCTTGTTTAGTTCTTATTGCTTGAGTCTTGGTTGCGGAAAAAGTTGGTTGCTTGGAGTTTGAAGGTGTCAATGTTCGTGGTCCTTTGGATGTCGGAGGGTAGTGAGTTCCAGTCCTTGATGGTACGTGGAATGTAGGAGTGTTTAAAACAATTGGTGCGGGTGGAGTATTGGATAAAGGAGTTTCCTGAGGTACGTCTGGTGGCTCGTGTAGCTGGACGCAGGTAGTCCGACACCGGCAGGGCCAAGTGCCCCCCCCCCCCCAAGGCTTTGTGCAATATACAGACCCTCGAAACTTTCCTTCGAATAGAAAGCAAGTCCCATTCTAACCCCGCCATTAATTTTGTCGCGCTGGTAGTTTGCCTGTAGTCATTGCATACCATTATGGCTGCCCTTCTTTGAACCTTGCCTATTTCCTGCGTATGTTCTTTGGTAGATGGGTCCCAGACACTAGAACTATATTCTACAATTGGATGGACTAGGGTTGTGTACGCTAAGGATTTAGTTTGTTTAGTACATGATATAAGGTTTCTACGGATGAATCCATTGACCTTATTTGCAGATGATGTTATGTTAGAAATGTGTTTATCCCACTTTAGATCATTGGAGATCTCTACCCCAAGGTACGAGTGAGAGGGGGTTTCCTGTAATACGGTACCTCCAATGGAGTACTTGGTTATTACAGGGGATCTAGAAGCGTTAAATCTAAGAACATGACATTTTTGGGGGTTTAGTTGCATTTGCCACTTATCCACCCATGCAGAAAGTCTGTCAAGGTCGTCCTGTAGTCTGGTAGCGTCGAGTTGACAGTCGAGGATAACTCGTCTGGTATGTCGTTAACGTAGATTAGAAAGAGTAAAGGTCTGAGCACTGTCCCTTGAGGAACGCCCGACTTAACCCTAACCCACTGTGAAGGTTCTCCCCCAATACTACCCGTTGGTGCCTGTCTTGTAAGAAAGATGAGATCCACCTGTTGGTTTTCCCATTGATACCGTACTGATTAAGTTTAAGGATGAGACGATGATGGGGCACAGTGTCGAACGCTTTAGAAAAGTCAGTAACGATCATGTCAGTCTGGGTCCGTTTGTCGAGAGAAAGGGTAAGGTCGTGCATGGTCCTCATACTCATTGTTCGGTTTGTCAGAATTTTGCCTAGTTTTGAAAATGAAGATTTAGCGAGAGCTATCCTTCTCTTGATCTCTGTCTCACATCTGGCATCCTCGGTGATCATGCTGCCGAGGGAGTTAAATGAGGAGACTTGTTTAATAAGCTGTTCTTTCAGTTTCAAGTTACATTTTGGACTGCTCTTCTTAAAGACCACCAGGCACTTTGTCTTGGTATAGTTGATCTCTAGTCCCATTCTCTCACTTTCTTTTACAACTACATTCAGGAGTCTCTGGAGATCTTTCTCTGATTCAGAAAATAAAACAGTGTCATCAGCATATCTAATATTTGTGATTGAATTGCCACCCACTTGTATCCCATTTTCATCTTCCAATTCTCTTAGAATGATTTCACTATACATATTGAACAGGTCCAGCGACATAACACAACCCTGTCTGATTCCCCGTCTGATGTTAATATATTCACCACACTCTCCTTCTACCCTGATGCATGCAAACTGATTCCAATATAGACTTTGTAGCAGTCTTAGATCTTTCCTATATATATCAATCTTTTTCATCTCTTCAAAAAGTTCTGAATGTTTTACTTTATCAAAAGCCTTTGAATAATCAATAAAACACATGTACACATCTTTTTGCATTTCGACTGCTCTCTCCGTTATATTTCTAACCACAAATATTGCATTTCTTGTGCCCGCATCCTTTACAAAACCAAATTGTTCCCTTCCGACCATGGGAGATATTCTACTTCTTGCTCTCAAAAGCAAAATCCTCCAAATAATCTTAGTGATATGGCAAATAAGGCTGATTGTCCTATATTGCTCACAATCCACGGCTCCCGGTTTCTTTGGGAGAGTAATGAAAATGGATCTTCCCAATTCATCTGGAAATGTTCCGTCATCATATATTTTGTTAATAATTTCTGTTAATCTATCAACACCATATTCCTCTAATGCTTCAAACATTTCAGTGACCACACCATCTGGTCCAGCTGCTTTGTTCTTCTTCATCTTTGACATTGCCCAACGGACTTCAGATTTAAGAATTTTCTCTCCTTTTACTTCATCTGCAAAACTTGGTATTGGTTCCCTACTATGTTCAGAAAGTTCGCCAATGTATTGCGTCCACCCACTCATTTTGTCCTTCATTTCAAACAGGATTGACCCACCTTTTCCTTTGATACAGCCAGGGTTTGAACAACCAGGCTTTTTACCTGAAATTTCATTTATTCTTTGGTAAACATTACTAGTCTTACCGAATTGATTTGATTTGCATTATAGCGAATACAAATGCAGATTTTCACATTCCTTCATTTTGATTGGGGATGTACTTTAGTAGGGAAAAATCATCTTCTGCTTCACTATCAAGTGACTCGTTATCCCGCCCCCCCCCCCCCCGTCTCAGTGTTATTTAGGGTACGCATATGCGTGTTCCAAGCGACCCCCCCCCCCCTTTTTTCAGCAAAAGTCCGGTGTGTAAAGTCAATACGTGTCGACCTTTTTCTTTTGTTATACGAGCCTTTTTCAGCACCCACCCCCTTTTCAGCAAAAGTCCGGTGTGTAAAGTCGGGGCTCGTTATATGGATTGTGGCATACATCACGTTGGCAAGGTCCACACACACACTGTTACATTGTAGTCTGTAAACTCTGCATGTATAGCGAGGTGTGCTACAAGCAGTACAGATGTCGCAAGGTGCAGCCACCGTATTTGACATTAGTGAAACCAAATGATTGTCCTCTAATTTCCAGCCCTAGTTTGTGACGTCCATTTCTTTTCAATCTTCATCCATGCAGTTCACTCTTTCAGCTTGAACTCATAATAATTCGCGTCACAGTATATTCCGCTCTGTTGATTCCATTGTCCGGGGGATTTAGCAGAGAGCGAAAAAAAGTATATTCTCACGATGCCCACGATGTATTTCTATTATTCTTAATTCTTCATCGTCTCATCAATACTTTTGGAATATTTGTAGGACAATAAACGAGATTGCGGTACCTGTTTGTATCGCCACGTGGCAGAGATTTTTACCAGTACCAGGTTGAACAATTTGAAAGGAAACTGAATTTGAACCCCGGACCATCCCCCTACCCCCTCCACCTCTCTCTCTCTCTCTCTCTCTCTCAATATAATCGGAGAAATGCACACGCCCTTTTTTGTTTGGTAGTTGAGTCCTCCCCCTAGCTACCCCACCACATTGGGGGCTACGCCACTTATATGATTTTCTACCTCATCCCAGATAGTAATTTTACATATCCGACATCTTACAATAAATTAAAAAAACTGAAAACAAGGATGATGAAGTTAACTTAGATAAGGCCTCTTGATTTCAACGTTTTCCCAGGTTTGTAATTGACTGGTGAAAACAAGAGGCCTTAACTAAGTTAACCACAATTTCGTTTATTGTCATACAAATATTAAAAAAGTATAAAGTCTTATCCTCGAGCAAATAGACGAAATGTGTACCCCCTCAAAACATACTGTACACAACACACACACACAAACACAAACATGAGAACGAAGGTTTCGGGCGTGTGTGCGTGTGTGTGTGTATATGAGGGTGCATTCATATTATTTCTGGGCAGCCTACATTGGCACAACCATTTTCGTAGATCCTTTTTGCCGCATATTCAACTATTTATTTTAAGAGAGGGATTAACTGAGGGTGTGCGTCAATGTAATGAGTTTGTTTAATAATTTGATGTGAATAAAAGAAATAGATCAATAAGCAAATGAGAGAGACAAATACTTATGAGGAGTGCAAAAACGAAAAATAAAATAGTGAATGGGTGTGAGCGAGGGGAGAAAGAATGTTACCAAGAGGGAAAATAAAATATCAAGTGAAAGAGAGAGAGAGAGAGAGAGAGAGAAAGAGACAGTAAGGCCAGGAGACAGACATAGAGAAAGAGAATGATTGGATGGATGGCTGAAGGAAAAAGAGAGAGAGAGAGAGAATGTCATTGTTAACTGTATTCTGTATGCCAAAAGCGAAATAAAAAGAAATATGTCATGTCTCAAATAGCTATGAAAACGAGTGTCAATAAAAAGATATTATCACTACCTCACTACCCTACACAAGGAATCAATTATGCGTGAAACATTTAGAGCTGTTATTTTCAGGGGACGTTGCTGCTTTTGTATTATTCCACACTAAGGCCAAGTAAAAATTATTCCTTGTTTCTCTTCCCCGCCAGCATTCTTTTGGCGCCCACCTAGTTTATGGTTATCTTTTTTTGTTGTTATTTCATATGTTCAGCTCCAGATATGAAACAAATTCGGTGATATCGGGGAACTTCATTAAGGTCTCAAAACATGCATGCAAGCTTATCACGGTATCATAAGTGATCAGTCCCATCTATGTCAAATGGTGTAGTGTGAAGTAGATCAGTCCCATCTGTGTCAAATGGTGTAGTGTCAAGTAGATCAGTCCCATCCGTGTCAAATGGTGAAGTGTCAAGTAGATCTGTCCCATCTGTGTCAAATGGTGTAGTGTCAAGTAGATCAGTTCCATCTGTGTCAAATGGTGTAGTGTCAAGTAGATCAGTCCCATCCGTGTCCATTGGTGTAGTGTCAAGTAGATCTCCTGAAATCACTAGCGGTTTCCATACTGAACCATGTCCATTATTATTATCATATATTTATTATTATTTGGCCTGGGGGGGGGGGGGTTGGTGGTTGTCTAGAGTGTCATTATCTAAAACAAACACATCATACAAACTAGGTGTGTGAATCTAATTAGCATGAATTTCCTCCATTATCATTCCTAAAAAGTGGTAGAATATCACACATTTTAGTGCAGCGCGTTGCCGACGACTCGCCAGCTGCTTTAGTTGTAGGGTGTGCGCAAGAGGGCATTACAGACTGAACTTCGGGAGGCATTGATTCATTATTCGTAACTGCCTCCAAAAACCACATGTACAAGCATACACTCACAATGACTAACAATAACCACATTCATTTAAATACGAATGCCTCCCAAAACCACATGTACAAGCATACACTCACAATAACTAACAATAACCACATTCATTTAAATACGAATGCCTTTCCAAAACCACTTGTACAAGCATACACTCACAATAACTAACAATAACCACATTCATTTAAATACGAATGCCTTTCCAAAACCATACGTACAAGCATACACTCACAATAACTAACAATAACCACATTCATTTAAATACGAATGCCTTTCCAAAACCACATGTACAAGCATACACTCACAATAACTAACAATAACCACATTCATTTAAATACGAATGCCTTTCCAAAACCACATGTACAAGCATACACTCACAATAACTAACAATAACCACATTCATTTAAATACGAATGCCTTTCCAAAACCACATGTACAAACATACACTCACAATAACTAACAATAACCACATTCATTTAAATACGAATGCCTCCCAAAACCACATGTACAAGCATACACTCACAATAACTAACAATAACCACATTCATTTAAATACGAATGCCTTTCCAAAACCACATGTACAAGCATACACTCACAATAACTAACAATAACCTCATTCATTTAAATACGAATGCCTTTCCAAAACAACATGTACAAACAGACAGTCACAATAAGTAACAATATTAAAGTCTTCTAAATAAACATGTACTACTGATAAGATAAATTTATATATCGTAGCTACTCATTTATAAAAATACTCTATCGTGGTGTTATTATTCTGATTCACTAATTTGTGTAACCTTTTGAAGACTATGTATGAACCACTCGACTATATATATTATTATACAAATCAATTGTTTGTTGTATGCTATATAGATTTACTTAATTTAAACAAATAATTAATAAACTTTAGTTTTCCTCTTTAATATTTTTACCCCAAACATTTTGCTGTAGACGACTATAATCACAAGTTAACATGAAGCCATGCCTAAGTGCGACCACCTTATCAAAATATCAAGTATGGACACATATGCAAACATCCACGCCCCATTTTCAACAAAAACGGACAAGAAACTAGGTTTCGATTTTACACAGCCTAGATAACAAATAAACCAAATTCTGGTGGTTGTATTTTTTTTCTTTTATCGCTGAGTGCATGCATCCATGGTGCATGCAAGCGCGCATACCCCAATAATTCACCTAACAGAACATAAGGCGTGTCTGCGGTCGTAGTTATAATAGGTATTAGGGACTTTTAGATTTGCACAACGACAACGTGGATTGCTACGATCGACGTTGTGTTAAGGCACTGGGCCGTGCCCGGCAGTGCCTTAAAAGGACGTCACATTACCTTAAAAGGATGACACACGTGGAGGTCCACGTTCTCGTCGTGTAAATCTAAAAGTCCCTATTATTACTAATTATGCTACCACACGTCAATAATTATTATTCTCTAATTCCAGATTACAAAAACGACGAAAAAGGGCACTTATGAGAATGGAAAAGGGGGATTCGTCGAAAAAAGAGACACTTATCAGATTGTAATAGGGGCATTTACCAGGGCTGAAAGGGGGGCATTTATAAAAAAGGGCCACTTGTAGTATAATTATATTAGAAATGAAAATAGGGCACGTGTCAACATAAAAGGGGCTCTTAACAGAGGTGTAAAGGTGTATACATGTGAAAGGAATAGAGCTATTATTAAGAAGGGAAAGGGGCTCTTATCAGAGGTGTAAAGGGGTATTCATATGAAAGGAATGGAGCTATTATTAAGAAGGGAAAGGGGCTCTTATCAAAGGTGTAAAGGGGTATTCATGTGAAAGGGATGGAGCTATTATTAAGAAGGGAAAGGGGCTCTTATCGGAAGTGTAAAGGGGTATTCATGTGAAAGGAATGGAGCTATTATTGAGAAGGGAAAGTGGCTCTTATCAGAGGTGTAAAGAGGTATAAATGTGAAAGGGATGGAGATATTATTAAGAAGGGAAAGAGCGCTTATCAGAGATGTAAAGGGGTATTCATGTGAAAGGGATGGAGCTATTATTAAGAAGGGAAAGAGCTCTTATCAGAGGTGTAAAGGGGTATTTATGTGAAAGGGATGGAGCTATTATTAAGAAGGGAAAGGGCTCTTATCAGAGGTGTAAAGGGGTAAACAATTATGTGAAAGGAATGGAGCTATTATTATGAAGGGAAAGTGACTCTTATCAAAGGTGTAAGGGGTATTCATGTGGAAGGGATGGAGCTATTATTAAGAAGGGAAAGGGGCTCTTATCAGAGATGTAAAGGGATATCTATGTGAAAGGGATGGAGCTATTATTAAGAAGAGAAAGGGGCTCTTATCAGAGGTGTAAAGGGGTATTCATGTGAAAGGGATGGAGCTATTATTAGGAAGGGAAAGGGGCTCTTATCAGAGGTGTAAAGGGGTATTCATGTGAAAGGGATGGAGCTATTATTAAAAAGGGAAAGGGGCTCTTATCAGAGGTGTAAAGGGGTATTTATGTGAAAGGGATGGAGCTATTATTAAAAAGGGAAAGGGGCTCTTATCAGACGTGTAAAGGGGTATTCATGTGAAAGGGATGGAGCTATTATTAATAAGGGAAAGGGGCTCTTATCAGAGGTGTAAAGGGGTATTCATGTGAAAGGAATGGAGCTATTATTAAGAAGGGAAAGGGGCTCTTATTAGAGGTGTAAAGGGGTATTCATATGAAAGGGATGGAGCTATTATTAAGAAGGGAAAGGGGCTCTTATCAGAGGTGTAAAGGGGTATTTATGTGAAAGGGATGGAGCTATTATTAAGAAGGGAAAGGGGCTCTTATTAGAGGTGTAAAGGGGGTATTCATATGAAAGGAATGGAGCTATTATTAAAAAGGGAAAGGGGCTCTTATCAGAGGTGTAAAGGGGTATTTATGTGAAAGGGATGGAGCTATTATTAAGAAGGGAAAGGGGCTCTTATTAAAGGTGTAAAGGGGGTATTCATATGAAAGGGATGGAGCTATTATTAAGAAGGGAAAGGGGCTCTTATCAGAGGTGTAAAGGGGTATTTAGGTAAAGGGGATGGAGCTATTATTAAGAAGGGAAAGGGGCTCTTATCGGAAGTGTCAAGGGGTATTCATATGAAAGGAATGGAGCTATTATTAAGAAGGGAAAGGGGCTCTTATCAGAGGTGTAAAGGGGTATCCATGTGAAAGGGATGGAGATATTATTAAGAAGAGAAAGGGGCTCTTATCAGAGGTGTAAAGGGGTATTTATGTGAAAGGGATGGAACTATTATTAAGAAGGGAAAGGTGCTCTTATCAGAGGTGTAAAGGGGTATCCATGTAAAAGGGATGGAGTTATTATTAAGAAGGGAAAGGGGGCTCTTATCAGAGGTGTAAAGGGGTATCCATGTGAAAGGAATGGAGCTATTATTAAGAAGAGAAAGGGTCTCTTATCAGAGGTGTAAAGGGGTATTCATGTGAAAGGAATGGAGCTATTATTAAGAAGGGAAAGGGGCTCTTATTAGAGGTGTAAAGGGGTATACATGTGAAAGGGACGGAGCTATTATTAAGAAGAGAAAGGGGGCACTTATCAAAAGGAAATAGGGCACTTTTAAGAAAGGAAAAGAGTGCGTGTCAAAGTGAAAAGGGGCACTTATCAGAATGGGAAAGGGATTCTTATTATAAAAGAAAGGGGACATTTTTTAAGGAAAAGGAGTACCTTTCATAATTCAATGAGGGCATTATTTATCAGAGATGAAAAGGGCATTCATGAGAAGGGGAAAGGGACTTTATTTATAAAAGAATTAGGGCACTAATCACAAGAAAAAAAGGCACTTATTGGAAAGAAAAAAGAGGGTACGTGTCAAAATAAAAGGGGCACTTATCAGAGGTGAAAAGGTAAACTTAATAGAAGGGGAAGGGGGAACTCTTACAAGGAAAAGGGGTAATTCAGAAAGTAACAGGGGAACCTCTCAGAAATGAATATAGGCAAATATCAGAGGTAAAAGCGGCACGTATCCCAGATGGTTAGTGGCATTTATAAGAATGTGGAACGTGCACATATTAGAAGGAAAAAGGGACACTTATCTGAACTAAAAGGAGACACTTTTCCTACGTAAAAATGTATGGCTTTTGAAGGTACCTTTTTTATTTCCCCCCCCCCCCCCCCCCCTCGGAGTGATAGCGGACAGCGTCAGCAAGTCTAGTAAAATGTATTCAAAATGTATTCAAAATGAGGATAATAAGAGAAATTCAAAAAAACCTCACTCAAATGGATTTACATTATAGATATGTGCATTCTTGCCGGGTTTCAATGTTGCACGCCAGGGGCGGCGGAGTCTTTAAAAGAAAGGGCACCGACTGCAAAAAAAAGGGAGCACCTACAAATGGTAACCGTGAAGCAGAAATAAAACAAGTTGTATACAATGTTTACACCCCTGCATTGTATCAGAGATGATCGTTAACATTTTTTCTTCACTGTTTGAGAACCAAACTTTGCAGATGTTTGTGATTGTCGGACGATTAAAAACCATGCAGAAAACCTTTCGATGAAATTCACAATCCTGATGGGATTTTAAGCACAATATTTTAATGAATGAGATAGGCTTGCAATATATGCAAGCGAGTTTAGCAAGCAAGCTTTGGGGAAAATTAATGAGAAAAGAAATGCTCTCAGTCGCTTGAGTTGTCTTGTAAACATCTATTGTTTCGGGGGGAGATGATGGGTGATAAAAAAAACATTTGCCAAAGCATGTTTCGGCAAATATGTCTCTTTTTAAATGAATGCATATTAGTAATGTAAATGCAGATGCTTTGAGTTTGAAAACCCTTTCATATTGGTTACATGTATATATTCTTGAAATAGAAATGGGCATTTTTTACGAAGGTAAAAGGGCAATTATCAAAGTAAAAGGGGCAGTTATCAGAGGTGAAAAGCGGGACTTCTTATACCTAAACACATGAAATATAAAACAATATCAATTACTCACTTTATTTGTATAATTAATCAGTAGGCCTTTAAGTGCAGGTCAATGACGTCAGTCACCGCATTCAGTTTAGGTGCACGATGAGTTGTTCGATGTAAAGATACTTGAGTAACAATTGAATTATAAACCACTGTTTCGGGCTTATTATGATGATGTCCATAATATTATTCCGTGTACTAAATCCCCGCTTAACACGACGAAATTCTAAAAACGGCTCAAACTTGTGTAAACTGTGAGAATTAAGACAACTTAAGCAAGAGTCTTTCAAATCACAATTCCAGCCTTATTCTGGAGTGTCCGGATTTCGTTTGCATTTAAATATCCTCATTTATTAAATGCAATGTAACTCGCTTGAGTTAAGAAAGATTTAAAGTTCTAAAATTGAATCCTTGTTCTGAAGAGACCGACATGCGGCACCCCATACAGAGAAGGTATATTGTAATGCGATCAAATTGAGGTAAAAATGGAAAATAAATTTAACAATGACTCGCTCGCATTTATAAAGAGATACAAATTATGTATTCCCGGCGGGTTTCAATGTTGCACTGCATGGGTCCAGGGGTCCAGGGGTCCGGGGGCAGAACCCACGAATTTAAGTTATTTATAATCTTCAAGATGGCTGTCTTGACCGATAGAAACTCTAATTCATCCCTTCAATTTTGCACTACCCATATGGCTTTATTTCATTGGAAATCAAACCTGTCTCTCACACGCTCTCTACCTCTCTCTCTACCTCTCTCTCTCTATCGCTATCAAAGGTAACAAGATGTTGTGTAAAAACACGCCTCATATTCAATTTTACATCTCACATACAATGTTCCTTTCCGAGTTCTTGTTCTCCTGACTGTTCAGTAAAAGCCCGGTAATAACAATGCTATAGTAAAGCAGTAGTCTAGTAACCAGGAGGTCTAGGGTTCAAATCCTAGTCCACGCGTTAGTCAATGTAAACATTAATCCTCTTTACTTGGCAAAGTCCCTTGGAGATCCCCTGTCGATCCCATATAGGCCTACGTGCAAAAATACGCATGCTTTCTTAGCTGTCAGGTCAAACAACCATCAAACCATCACTCAACTACATGGTCATGAAAAGTCCATCTCAGCTAACCTTGAAGGGGGCTGAGATGGACTTCACCAGGCCAGTCGGGTTATTTGTTAAAGTAAAGTATGAAACGCAAACAATTACCCCAAAATTCTTGATCAATTATAGTGGTCCTTTATTAAAAACGATCTCCTCTTCATGACATGAAAATCATTAATATTGTGTTATTGTGAGAATGTTTATTCGCAGGTATGATGATCGATATCCATTGGACATTCAGCTATAGTTACGAGTCGGTATTGCGAAGCCATATTAGGCACTCTAAACTGACCGAAACAATGGACATTGTATACACATGATAGAGATAATGGTATATCCATGCCTAATTCTTCTCTTTTCTTTCATTCTTTCTTTTGTTTTTCTTTCTTTTCTTCCCTTCTATTTCTTTCATCTGATGATGCATATTGCACCTAACTGCTAAGAAAGCATGTATATGCTTGTAATGACACAACCATCGGACCGACGCTGTTAATTCCTCTCAGGGGGGGACTTGGTATAAATGAGGATTAATGCCTTACCAAAGGACATGGGCGTATTGACTTGGTTTCGAACACAGGACCTACTGGTTTCGAGGCCACTGCTATACTTTTCAACCATCGTGCATCCTTTCTTTAGTCCCTTTACTTTCTTTATTTGTTCTCAAATTCTTTCCTTTCCTAGGGAGGGGGGCCTAGTTCACAAGTGATCTTAAGACGAAACAATAGACAAAACTGTTTTAATCTTTTCTCTACTGATCTATTTAAAAGAGCATTTAAATTCTTAGTCTAATCAAGCACTCTGATCTTGAATGTATTGTGCAAGGTGACAGGAAGGAGGATCATAACACGGTAGACATTTTCATAAAGTGCTTTTCAGATTGTTCCCCAACATGGCACGGGAATACAACACTTCCTGTTCTTTATTAAGCCTAGCTATCAACGCAATGTACAGCTTACTCTATTTTACATATATAGGATATAAAAATGAGAGAAGTAGGCAGGTCATTAATATATTACAACTAATATTAACAATCCAAGATCAGACAAACATAGCCTACAGAACACTGTAAGAGCACCATTTAAGGTGTATGCAGCTTCAAAATGTAGAAATAATATTGAAGAAAGTATTCTGTTTTCAGGAAAAGTTAAAAACTGAAACTTGACCATGCTAACAAGAAATATCTTTTTTGAGCTCTAGCTTAAAATCTTACCATATTATATTTCCGTGTTTTTGAGAGGGCGCTCGACAACAATCCCTTTTTAGTGCCGTTGATTTATATAGGAAAGTTTGGCCAACCCGGATTGAGTTGGGCCAAATATGACGAATACTGTTTTGTTGGGCGAGCACAAAACAAAACAAAATATTATGTCGTGACCTACTAAAACCAAGTTGGCAAAACTTTGTGTATAGATGGTTTTGATCCTTTAAAAAGATTCTTTAAACATTAAGAAGTCTCCCTTTGTGAATTTTTCGAATCATCAATTTCTTCAACCTACCCCAAACTCTCCCCAACGCCTTTTCGACCCCTTCCCCTGTATTCTTATAGATTCACTACTAGCCTGTATGTATGAATAATGATAACACATAACTTCCATGACCACATATCAATCGTCATCTCTACGCGTTTTGTATATATGCACGCTTTCCCATCCTCTCACAATATTTCCACGATATGCGCGTATCGCTATTATACAAACCTCCATTGATAAATATAGGTGGCATGCGGAACGTTTAGGAAATTTAATTCCTGTTAACCTTCCTTTTCTTTGAATGGAATTTGATAAGTGATTTAATTCAGGTTTTTATTATTGTTATGTTCTTTTGGGTTACAAATACGAAACATCTTGACCCCTTTAATGCCTTTTTTATTTTAGAGGGGAGGGTGGATTTTTTAAATTTGTATTATATATATATAATTTTTTTTTTTGTGGGGGGGGGGGCAAAAATGCGTTGTGCCCACCCACCCCCCCCCCCATGTTTCAGTTGGGGGAGAGTGCCCCCTTTCCCCCCTGCTTCCCACTTCCGGCGTCTTTGGCCGCCCCCCCCCCCCCGCCATATCACACTATAACTATATTCTTTCATACCAACTTAATCATCAATTGAAAATATCATTTCATTTTCCGAGTAAGACCTGAGGAACTAGAGCCCCCCCCCCCCCCTCATTCCACTGGCCCACTAAATAGGCTGCCTACGTCACTGTATAAATATAGAACCTCGACTAACCTAGTTACCCCATCCACGGCCGGATCTGAGGGAGAATATAATTATGATCCATACCTCATCTAAAATATGCTGAGTTTATGATGCATATAGTTATGTTCGAAGTTTTAAAGGCCTATCCCATATCGTAGAAGTGTAGGCAACTTACAATTTGCAGATTTGTGTTTGTTTCCAATGCCGCGAACATGATCTGAGGGGGAGGGGAGAGGGGGTGGGGCGGTGGAGGGGGGGGGGGGTGGCAGAAAAAATTGCAGCAAGGAAACACGACGCCTTTGTTCCATGGTCCTCCCTTCTATACCCCTCCCGTCTCTCTCTCTCTCTCCCTCTATTTGCTCTATACCCCTTCCGTCACTCACTCTCTCCCTCTCTGCTCTATACCCCTCCCGTCACTCACTCTCTGTCTCTCTCTATACCCTTCCCGTCACTTACTCTCTCTCTCTCTCTCTGCTCTATTCCCCTCCCGTCACTCTCTCCCTCCCTCTATTTGCTCTATACCCCTCCCGTCACTCACTCTCCCTCTCTCTGCTCTATACCCCTCCCGTCACTCACTCTCTCCCTCTCTGCTCTATACCCCTCCCGTCACTCACTCTCTGTCTCTCTCTATACCCTTCCCGTCACTTACTCTCTCTCTCTCTCTCTCTGCTCTATTCCCCTCCCGTCACTCTCTCCCTCCCTCTAT
Organism: Strongylocentrotus droebachiensis; assembly: GCA_035222895.1. Taxonomy (NCBI): domain Eukaryota; kingdom Metazoa; phylum Echinodermata; class Echinoidea; order Camarodonta; family Strongylocentrotidae; genus Strongylocentrotus; species Strongylocentrotus droebachiensis. Next base: position 58,570 of record JAVYIG010000578.1, on the reverse strand, counting down.
TTGCTCTATACCCCTCCCGTCACTCACTCTCTGTCTCTCTCTCTCTCTATACCATTCCCGTCCCTCTCTCTCTCTCTCTGCTCTATTCCACTCCCGTCATTCTCTCTCTCTCCCTCTATTTGCTCTATACCCCTCCCGTCACTCACTCTCCCCTCTCTGCTCTATACCCCTCCCGTCACTTACTCTCTCCCTCTCTCTGCGCTATACCCCTCCCGTCACTCACTCTCTCCCCTCTCTGCTCTATATCCCTCCCGCCACTCACTCTCTCCCTCTCTCTGCGTTATACCCCTCCCGTCACTCACTCTCTCTGCTCTATAGTCCTACCGTCACTCACTCTCTCCCTCTCTCTGCTCTATACCCCTCCCGTCACTCTCTCTCTCTCTCTGCTCTATACCCCTCCCGTCACTCACTTCCCCCCCCCCTCTCTCTGCTCTAAACCCCTTCCGTCACTCACTCTCTGTCTCTCTCTGTTCTATACCCCTCCCGTCACTCACTCTCTCCCTCTCTGCTCTATACCCCTCCCGTCACTCACTCTCTCCCTGTCTCTGCTCTATACCCCTCCCGTCACTCTCTCCCTCTCTCTGCTCTATACCCCTCCCGTCACTTACTCTCTCCCTCTCTCTGCGCTATACCCCCTTCCGTCACTCACTCTCTGTCTCTCTCTGCTCTATACCCCGCCCGTCACTCACTCTCTCCCTCTCTGCTCTAAACCCCTCCCGTCACTCACTCTCTGTCTCTCTCTGCTCTATACCCCGCCCGTCACTCACTCTCTCCCTCTCTCTGCTCTATACCCCTCCCGTCACTCACTCTCTCCCTCTCTCTGCTCTATACCCCTCCCGTCACTCACTCTCTCCCTCTCTCTGCTCTATACCCCTCCCGTCACTCACTCTCTCCCTCTCTCTGCTCTATACTCCTCCCGTCACTCACTCTCTCCCTCTCTCTGCTCTATACCCCTCCCGTCACTCACTCTCTCCCTCTCTCTGCTCTATACCCCTCCCGTCACTTACTCTCTCCCTCTCTCTGCTCTAAACCCCTCCCGTCACTCACTCTCTGTCTCTCTCTGCTCTATACCCCACCCGTCACTCACTCTCTCCCTCTCTGCTATATACCCTTCCCGTCACTTACTCTCTCCCTCTCTCTGCTCTATACCCCTCCCGTCACTCACTCTCTCCCTCTCTGCTCTATACCCCTCCCGTCACTCACTCTCTCCCTCTCTGCTCTAAACCCCTCCCGTCACTCACTCTCTGTCTCTCTCTGCTCTATACCCCGCCCGTCACTCACTCTCTCCCTCTCTGCTATATACCCCTCCCGTCACTCACTCTCTCCCTCTCTCTGCTCTATACCCCTCCCGTCACTCACTCTCTCCCTCTCTCTGCTCTATACCCCTCCCGTCACTCACTCTCTCCCTCTCTCTGCTCTATACCCCTCCCGTCACTTACTCTCTCCCTCTCTCTGCTCTTAACCCCTCCCGTCACTCACTCTCTGTCTCTCTCTGCTCTATACCCCGCCCGTCACTCACTCTCTCCCTCTCTGCTATATACCCCTCCCGTCACTTACTCTCTTTCTCTCTCTGCTCTATACCCCTCCCGTCACTCACTCTCTCCCTCTCTCTGCTCTATACCCCTCCCGTCACTCACTCTCTCCCTCTCTCTGCTCTATACCCCTCCCGTCACTCACTCTCTCCCTCTCTGCTCTATACCCCTCCCGTCACTCACTCTCTCCCTCTCTGCTCTAAACCCCTCCCGTCACTCACTCTCTGTCTCTCTCTGCTCTATACCCCGCCCGTCACTCACTCTCTCCCTCTCTGCTATATACCCCTCCCGTCACTTACTCTCTCCCTCTCTCTGCTCTATACCCCTCCCGTCACTCACTCTCTCCCTCTCTCTGCTCTATACCCCTCCCGTCACTCACTCTCTCCCTCTCTCTGCTCTATACCCCTCCCGTCACTCCCTCTCTCCCTCTCTCTGCTCTATACCCCTCCCGTCACTCACTCTCTCCCTCTCTCTGCTCTAAACCCCTCCCGTCACTCACTCTCTGTCTCTCTCTGCTCTATACCCCTCCCGTCACTCACTCTCTCCCTCTCTGCTCTATACCCCTCCCGTCACTCACTCTCTCCCTCTCTGCTCTATACCCCTTCCGTCACTCACTCTCTCCCCCTCTCTGCTCTATACCCCTCCCGTCACTCACTCTCTCCCTCTCTGCTCTATACCCCTCCCGTCACTCACTCTCTCCCTCTCTCTGCTCTATACCCCTTCCGTCACTTACTCTCTGTCTCTCTCTATACCCTTTCCGTCTGAGGTGCTCTTTTTACTTTGACAACTGCCCCTTTTTTCCTTTGTAAGAAGTGCCCCTTCTCCTTTTAATAACTACCCCTTTTTTAAACTCGGATGAGCACACATTTCATTTTAACATGTGCCTCTTTTATTTTCTAATAAGTGCCCCTTTTCCTTATGATAAATGCCCCCATTAAAAAGAGAGAGAGCTCCTACCCCTTCTCATAACTACCCCTTTCCCTTTCTAATAAGTCCCACTTTTCCTTATGATAAGTGCCCCCACTAAAAAGAAAGAGCTCCTTCCCCTTCTCATAACTGCCCCTTTTAAAAATCTGAACGGTGCCCCCTTTTCATTCAACAAATGCACATTTTCCTTTATTATAAGTGCCCCTTTTACATTTTCATAAGTGCCCCTTTTCATATCTGGTCAGTGCCCTTTTCACCTATGATAATTTCCCTTTTAATAATGATACGTGCCCCTTTTCCTTTCTAATAAGGGACCTATCCCCTTTTCACCTCTTATAAATACCCCTATCAAAATCTGATGGGTGGCCCTTTTCCGTCAACAAATGCCTATTTCCCATTTTCGTAAACGCCTCTTTTTCATCACTGGTGAGTGCCTCTTTTCAGGTCAAAAATTCCTCATTTTCACCTCTTATAATTATCCTTTGTATTTTGACACGTGCCCCTTTTCTTTTCTAATAAGTGCCTTATCCCTTTCGATAAGTCCCTTTTTCATGTAATCATTAAACGTGCCCCTTATTTAAAGCGATTAAGAGCAATTTCCACTCAAAGTTCGCTCGCTGCGCTCGCTCGCATTAAAAGATGAAATTTTTGTGTTACTTATCAAAGGTCTTCTCAGTCTTCCGTTATGAGAATGTGCTTATAACCCCATCACGATTGGCTTTTTCCCCTCTTTATAAAAGATGTAATTTTTCGCACTGCGACCTCACAGATCTTTAAAAATTTTCTCGCTCGCTTCGCTCACTCGTAAATGCATATTCAGACATCACATTTAACTGTAGAGTATATCTTACGCGATATCTTGTATGATGAGAAACAAATATTGAAATCATCCCTGATAATGTAATCACAATGTAGGGGTATATACCAATGCCTGAAAAATGGTATATTTTCGCTTTGAGATTTTCCACTGTAGGTGCCCTTCTTTTCTCCAGAAAGTGCCCTTTTTGTTGGTACCCCCCCCCCCCCCCCACTTTGGAAGTCGCTCGGCCGCCCCTGCTCTGCTCTATACCCCTTCCGTCACTCTCTCTCTGCTCTATACCCCTCCCGTCACTCAGTCTCTCTCTCTCTTTCTCCACTATACCCCTCCCGTCACTCACTCTCTTTTTCTCTCTATATCATTCTCGTCTCGTCTCTCTCTCTCTCTCTCCTCTATACGCCTCCCGTCACTCACTCTCTCCCTCTCCGCTCTATACCCCTCCCGTCACTCAGTCTCTCTCTCTCTTTCTCCACTATACCCCTCCCGTCACTCACTCTCTCTCTCTCTATATCCTTCCCGTCCCTCTCTCTCTCCTCTATACGCCTCCCGTCTCTCTCTCTCTCTCTCTTTATCTCTCTATACCTTTTCCGCCACTCTCTCTCTCTCTCTCTCTGATACCTTAGGGACAATAATAAATGCACTAGTTACACGTTGTCTACTGGTGATCGACTGCACAGTTTTCATGTGGTTTCTTACTAAACGGTCACAAGGTGGCGCTAGAACAACGCACCCTTGTGTGATAACATTTATGTTTGCTTTTACCACAATTTCAGGAATCAAGATCTAGATTTATCACTTGTCACAACCTGAGAACTCAATGTTTATACATCCTCTTGTACAGATATCATACATATACGTTTTAACTGTCGTAGAGTTGTAATAAAACCAATGTTTACTATTTGCATTGTAACTGTATGTCTTTGCTATTCTTTTTCTATTTTTCTTTATTAGAACACATTCAAATATATATTTATAACAATTTTCCCTAAACCAGCACTATTAGAGAACCATTTATTTCCAGCCTTACCTTTGTCTTTTCCTTTGTTTTTTATTGTTGTTATGCCGCATACAAATCAACTACTTATCATATTTAAATCGTTGAATGAGTAAGATGTGCAGTGTATAACAAATGAAACATTCTACTTCATCTATAGGGCAATCCCCATTCATGAAACAAGTGCTGTCATAAATATATGATAGAAACAACTCGAATACATTCCTAAAAGTATCCATCAAAAATTGTGGTGGAATGCATATCAATAACGAATAAAAAAATGAAAAGTAACAATCTTACTTGAGTTTCGTATGCAGCTGTAACAATTTACATATTAAACGGAATTATCCCTTACAAAAGCAATTACTATTAGACATATTTAATTAATCTTCCAACACATATATGCATCTTTTGTATGAACTTCGTAAATTCTTTCGTCACACGAGCCTATTTACAATTCAATAAATAGTGCTATTCTAGTAGCAAGCCAAGGTGTAGTTGTCGAAATAATGAATAATATAATGTGTGTACGTATATAAATGTATACATAATAAAGTACATATAATACAAAAGTTGGTTCAAATAAAGATATGTACATTTTTACAATACAGCTACATGCATTCCATGGGACTCAACGTGTATACTGTGTCCAAATTTAAATGGTGATGTTAAGTACTGACATAAATTGCATTATTTTGATATAAATGCTCCGAAAATATAAAGAATAATACCAAACGTAATACAAGGCCATTAACAAATAGATCGTGGTATTATGAACACAGCCGAGTAAAATGAGACAAAATCGGGAGGGCTTGTAGCCTCTTGTCGATGGCCCTCGCGTTTTTGGAGTCCGTAAATTCTGGCGAGCGAAGCGAGTCAGAGAAACCGAGCGCGAACTCGCGCTCGGTTTCTCTTCGCTCGCCAGAATTTACGGACTCCAACAAAGCGAGGGCCATCGACAAGAGGCTAGAGGGCTTGTTGCCCGAAAACATACTACATGTAGAGGTGTCGTGGTCGAGTGGACTGTCAATCACAAGGTCCACGGTTCGAGTCCCGACGCGGCACTAAAGTCATTTGGCAAGACTTTGATCTACAGTTGCCACACTCAACCCAGGTGATGTAAATTGGCATGAATTAATTCCTTGAAATGCTATAGCGCCTTAATGGCAGCCGTGCTAAAGCCAGGGTAATAATCTCCCTCTGCGCCTCAGAATAGTTTACTAGATCGATGGCGCAAAACTAATGCTGTAGTATTATTATTATTATTACATGTATTATTTCACGTCATGTTTCCTTTTCCTTCATCTCTCCCCCAATCGAATGGGGGGGGGGGGGGGGGGGTTACTCAGCGTTGAGCGTGTCTGGAATAACATATGTTTAAAGATCCACAATAGTATAAGCATGCATTTTGTGCAATATTTCGCTATCAAGATCATCCCATATACAAGTATCATGTTTGTACTAAGATTAGGGAAATAGTCCCATTGCAAATTTAAGTTATATTCAAAATTCAAATAGCTTTTCAATTATTTTGAAAAGAAAAAACAAATAATAACAAAAATAATGAAAGAAACGTATACCTAAACCCATATTAAACTTTGGAAACAACCCAAATTCGTATGTTTCCAAAATTTCTCACAACATTTCAAAAACAGCCGGGTTTTTATGAATCTACATCGTCGATCATCATTACACTTGATTCATAAAAAAGTGCAAACAACACATTTGTACATAAATATTTATATCTTAATGTAAAACAACATGCTGCGTAAATATTTTGAAAAACTGTAATAAGGAGTGATATTATTCCAAGTACGATGACGAAAATGAGGCATGAGTTACATTCAATAACATAATTATCAATGACAATGCATAAAGCTGGTTAGCAGGGGCCTACATTATCTGAACGTGAAGATGAAATAAATTTAACGTCATTTCTCCTGGAAGTTAACATGTTGACTACTGATTTAACATATTCCCCATAGCTTTAATACAAAAATAACCCGGTTCCAGTAGGAAATGGGTTAATAAATACCAGGAAGTAGATCAGGTATACATCAGGTATGAGACAATGCAGCATGTCAACTTGACCGGGTAGTGTGTAGTCATCACTGGAACTCATCCAATGTGAGAACAAAACAATTATGTCAGATATAAGCCAATGCACTATGTCAGCTGCAGCTGAACTGTGGCTCAATCAGTGTGGGCAACGTGGTACTCCTGCCACCTAGATAGACCATCCTGAACGAGAAAACATAATGTAATTACGATAATAAGAATAATATTCAACGACATAGAAGTGTATTGTTTTCATATTCACTGGATTTTACATAAATGATGAACTATTCTTTTTACCTCTGGGTTATGATAAGACTGGGACTTCATATTGTTCGCATTTTTTGACAAATGTCAGTTTTATTGATGTATTCCTGTTTCTGGTACCTATTTCTATTTAGGTAATGAACTGTATTATTGTAAGAAATAAGGAATTCTTTCCCGAAATTCATTGTCCTCTAGTTGGGGTCTATTGACTAAAGATGAATCGGGAAAGAGTGTAATGGTTAATCTCCATTCCATATTAACATGATGTTTGTCATTTGCTATTCGTGAGTCATAATGCGAAGAAAGTATAGTCTTTTTACAGAAAGCAGAACATGACTTATGGGCAACGGTGGAACCCCATTTTGTTTAAATCAACATACGACATAGTCATGGACGCATAAATGAAAGTAACATCATTCTGAAAAGCAAGAAATCAATGCTCACATATATAATTACGTTAGCAAATTAGCGAATTTATATTTTCAAATCATTTATTTTATTATGATAACTGGTAATGGACACACATCTATGTTTTATCTTGAGCTTACGCCATACGGAAACACAGGGCCTATATTACTTAAGTGGCTCGGCGTGGGTCTAGGCACATTGGGGGACTCGCATCACTCTTACTTGGTGGATGAAATGAACATTAACAATGCCATTAACTAGGGGAGGATGGAGAAGGTTCTTCCCATTCTTCTTTTTCTTTTTCTTTTTCTCTCTCCTATTCCCCCCCCCCCCCCCCCCCCCAATGAGATGGTGGCATGTACGTGCTCGAGGAAGCACAATATTTACGTCACTGCTTAACCTAACGAATAATTAAAAATAAAATGTTCAGAGCCTTAAAAAAGTAGAAGTACCTATATTGAATACAAATTACTTGCAACTTATACAATTTTAACGTAGTGAAAAATGACACCCAAACTGAAAGCAAAAAGAAGAGGCATACGACGAACATAACAAAACAGGAGAGACAAGGGCATTCTTGCTTGATTTTAGGAATATGAACAAGTAAAGCGGAAATTGAAAACGAGTATTAATGAAAGCAAGGCGGCGGGACGTCTTCACTATGGAGGGGGGGGGGGGGGGGGGGTGGCACCATAATATAGGAAACTCACCGGGAAAAAGGGGGCACCTACAAAGGTTAACATTAACGCGAAAAATACAATTTTTTGACATTGCCATATACCACAACATAGTCATTAACGCATATTCTGGATTGTTTGGCCTGCAGTAGGTTGATTGTTTAAACGAGGAAAATAAGAACAACTCACGAAAACTCATTTTAAATAAAAACCACAACTCTAAACTGCACATAGTGACCTGTGCTATTAAGCACATGGTATCGGGCCTTCTTACCTTGATTTTCTTATCTTTCTATGCTCATTACTCAGCCCCTACATAATATTCTCTACATAAATCGTTTGGCACATGTCATTCATTCGTAATCTTCAACATTCAGTGGAAGTTTTGTTGGATTCTGTGAGAATTTATTTTCTATCATTACCAGAACTCAAGCCTATCATTAAGTTGTCCGAAATACTGCTTCTTAGGTTCTCTCAGTCCTTTTAAATGAGGGGCATATGATAGGGAGGCTATGAGATATGTATTGTGTTTTATGCCACCTGCCCTTTCCCCCGGCTCCACTGCCTTTCATTGTGGTGGTAGAAATAGGGTACCTGCTACGATAGTCAAAGCTGCCCACATTCTCTAAAAATGTATATGGTTCTTTAGATCACCGCAAGAGGGAAAACTTCGTAAGCGACAGTGGGTTAAAAGGTGGACTTATGAACGGGCAATCATACGAAAGAAAAGAGGGCTCTTATCAAAGGTAACAAGGAGACATTATCATATTTGAAAGGGGCGCGTATCAGAAGCAAAAAAAGGCATTTTAATACAAAATGAGAAGGGGCACGTATTACAATAGAAAGAAGGTGACAAGGGTGCGTTCAAGCGATTTTTCGAAGCTAGAATCACAAACATGAATCACAAATCAAAACGCCGTTACAAAACAAGGTCAATGCGGGAAAGCGTTCAAGCGATTTGCCATTAACGCTGATTCTAGCTCATTTCGAGCCCAGCTACTGCGCATCACACTGCGCAGTTTGACCCAGGAAGTATAGGTCAACTTCGGCGCGCGCTTTCTGGAATTGTTTACGGCCGACTGTCGACTGCTGTTTTGAGCATAGATCGCAATAATAAAACAAAGAATGAGAAGGTAATGGAAGGAAGAAACAAGGAATAACACAAGGAAAGACAGAAAGAGAAAGTCGATAGAATGATTAAAACAAAGAATAACATAATAGAAAGTGATAGAATGATGAAAACAGGGAATAACATAAGAGAAAGTGATAGATTTATAAAAACAAAGAATAACATAAGAAAAGGTGACAGAAGCAAAAACAAAGAATAACATAATAATAGAAGGAAGAAACAAAGAATAACATAAGAGAAAGTGATAGAATGATTAAAACAAAGAATAACATAAGAGAAAGTGATAGAAGGAAGAAACAAAGAATAACATAAGGAAAGACAGAAAAGAAAGTGATAGAATGATTAAAACAAAGAATAACATAAGAGAAAGTGATAGAAGGAAGAAACAATAACATAAGGAAAGACAGAAAGAGAAATTGATAGAATTATAAAAACATATAATAACATATTAAAGAGAAGGTGATAGAAGGAAGAAACAAAGAATAACATAATGAAAGACAGAAAGAGAGAGTGATAGAATGATTAAAACAAAGAATTACATAAGAAAAGGTGATAGAAGGAAAAAACAAAGAATAACATAAGAAAAGAAGGAAGAAACAAAAAATAACAAAAGAGAAAGTGATAGATTTATATATTTAAAAAAAAGAATAACATAAGAAAAGGTGATAGAAGGAAGAAATAAAGAATAACATAAGGAAACACAAAAAGAGGGAGTGATAGAATGATAAAAAAACAAAGAATAACATAAGAGAAGGTGATAGAAGGAAGAAATAAAGAATAACATAAGGAAACACAAAAAGAGGGAGTGATAGAATGATAAAAAACAAAGAATAACATAAGAATAGAAGGAAGAAACAAAGAATAACATAAGGAAAGACAGAAAGAGAAAATGATAGAAGGAAAACAAGGAATAACATAACGAAACAGGCCACGATAAAGAGCATGGTATAGTGAACGCAAATTGCATGAAAAGCAGGTGCGCGGTTTTTGCCCAAACCGGAACAGGCCACGAAAATGACACCATAGAATCATGATTGAGAACTCCGTCCGTTCAATCGAATTTTAGCGACCGTGATTCTGCAGAATCATGATACAAAACGCATCTTTTTCAGCGTTTCATGTTTGTGTTTTTAAACACGTTTATTTTTACGACCGACGAAAAAATCGCTTGAACGGAACGTGTTTTAAACTAAACGTCTTTAAATATCGTGATTCTAGGGTGAAGAAGTGTCGATTAAACGCACCCTTAAGTCTTATCAAAAGGAGAAAAAAAAAGAACTTATTAGATAGGAATAGGGGGAAGGATCAAAGTAAAAGAGGTGAAAAGGGACCCCTCTCATACCCAAGGTTCAATCAAAGGTGAAGGGAGGGGGCAATTATTAGAAGGGGAAAGATAATATTAATAGTAACATTTATATAGTGCTCAATACTAATGTTTATAAGCGCTGTACTATTATTACCCCATCATTAGTCGAGTAGCCCTGACAAGGTGCTCTGGCATTCGAGGAATTTCTTCCTACCGGTTAATCATTTACATCACCTGGGTGGAGACTGGCTAATGCAGATTGATTTCTTACCGAAGGACATTAGTGCCGCGGGGAAAGATGCACTTATTGCACTGATCACATGTGAAAAGGGGGCACGTATCAAAAGGGGAAAAGGGACGTATTAGACGGGAAAATGGGCACGTTTCAAAAGAAGGTGCACTTATCCATCTAAATTAATGATCCAGAAAAGGACCTTGCGGATTATTCTCTCTGACCAGTATGTGAACTACAACGATGCCCTCCAGAAGACTGAGCTCACAACACTAAGCGATTGAGGGAATCATTTATTATATGCCTAACATTTGCAGAATCACTTCAGACAAATTTCGAAGACTGGTTGCCCGAGACACAGATCATGAACCGCAGCATCCGACACAGCGATAGGCTAAGAGAGTGTAAAACTGACAGATTCAGAAGTAGTGCCCTACCGTATCTGGTGAGAATGATAAATCGTCATTTGATATAACAATTATTGTTAGCAGTATTTACATATACCCTGCAAAACAAATCTCATTTAATTTCGATATAAATGGATAAGACTGTAATTAATATAAATGTTTATGTTACCATATATCTATATCTCAACCTCTACGTTTTTCATAACAATGATAATAACAGTGATAATAGTGATAACAATAGTCACACTTGTAAAGCGCTCAGTATTACATTTATAAGCGCTTCACATTGTACCCCGGTCATTGGATTCAATTGCTAATCGGAACTTGAAAGTGCACGCGCTCCGCTTCATCGGGAGTATTCTGGCAAGCTTATTCTACCATATATCTACATCTCACCATATATGTTTGTAATAACTGCGTGGTAGATTTGTGAACTTTGCTGATCCTGTATAATTGTCGTGATCGCAAATTGTGTACCACTGTTTTTATTAAAAATGAAGGTTGCAAAAAAAAAACGATCCGATTTAAATTCATTAGTTGGTTCTGAATGATTTTAAGACGGTTGCAGAGAATCCTAAAGTTTCTTTTGTAACGGTTGCTCAATATTGTCTTTATATGTAGAGATATACTTAAATGGGTTACAGTCGAATCGTGCTGTAGAAATCCATCATGTTCGCAAAAATCCTAACTTCACCCCCCCCCCCCCCCCGCTCTCACTCTCTCTTCTTCCTCCTCCCTCTCCCTCTGTACCCTTCTTAATCTCATCATATTCCTTTGCTAGTTTTCTCCTCCCCTCTCTCTCTATTTGTATTTCTTCTCCTCATACGCGTACGGGTGGGGGGGGGGGGGGGGAGTATACCCCCAAATAAAGTTCAAACCTGGTTTATTTCTAATTCCAGTGATTTACAAATATTGCTGAAATGACAAGATTTTCCGGGATTTTGTCTCACTTTTCTGTAAATTATACTTTATATGCGTTTGTTGGAAAATGACAAATCCCTAAATTTACAGTCAGGATAAAAAATACAGTTTTTTAGAAGCCTACGTGTCAGAGCCCGCAAAACGGCGGGGCTCCGGAGGGCTCGAGCCCCCCCCCCCCCCCCCAACTTGTATGAAAAAGTATGCTAAAAAGAAATAGAAAGAAAGAATAGCGATCTGCCAGTGTCACAAATGAGGTATAAAAATATGCTCATCTGACCGTAGTTAAATGTCTAAAATCCCTGAGCTTCCGGGAGCTCTGCCCCCTGGACCCCACCAAGGACCCTAAGGCGGGCCCAAGGATACTCATCTGACCGTAATTAAATGCCTAAAATAGGCTTCCGACCCCAGGACCCCACCATGGGCCATAATGCAGGCCCCTGAATGCTGATCTGACCGTAATTTATAGCCTCAAACCCCCGAGCCTCTTGGAGCTCTTCTCCCTGGACCCCACGCCAATTAGTGACATGCCAGTGTCACAAATAAGGTATGAAAATATGCTCATCTGAGCGTAATTAGTTGCCTAAAACCCCTGCGCTTCAAGAGTCTCTTAAGGCGGGTCCCTGAATGCTCATCTGACCGTACCGCCACTGGGCCCCACGCCAATTTACGCTCCACTTACTTCGCTCGCTACGCTCTACCTGATCGTAAATACTTTAGCCCCCCCTACCCCCCACACTTTTTGAAAAACGTTCCGCGGGGCCTGCATGTAACATGTAAGAGTCGGGTGGTGATGCGAATAAACCTCATTACGCCACTGCTTCTCCTCCTCCCTCCTACTTTTTAATTAATTCCAATTCAACGTAACATTACGTAAATTACGAAACAATAATAACATAGCGAACTATTTAATACTATGATATACCAATACTTCTTACCTACAACTTTTCTCTCTTGCGCGCGCGCTCTAAATTTATCTCCCTCGTCGCTTTCTTCTTGGTCTCATTCTATTCCTTTGCTTGTTTCCCTTTTTCCACTTCTAACATTCCTGTTCTTCCTTCACCCTATTATGTTCATTTCATGCCTTTTTAGTATTCAAGAAGTGTTACAATACCTCACTTGTTATATATCTGTATATATTCTGCGTCAGTAAAGAGAGATATGTGATTTATAACAGCTAAGGCCAATGTATAAACCTATGCTGTACCTCCCCTCTCCTATCCACCCTGTTCTACATCTCTGTCTCTCCAACTCGTTTCCTTCCACGGTCGCTCTGCTTAGCTTTGTTCTCTACTCCTCTGCTACTCTCTTCTCTCCTCTGCCTTTCGCTTCCTCTCTTGCTCATTAATTCTGAATAATGTGTACAGGCGGCTTTAATGAATTGTATTCTTATTCTCATTTTTTTTCCTTGGTCTATATCCTTTCGACAAATGCATATATATATATTTTACAAGTGCATAGTTGGTATTGTAATCCATGTCACTGCAGTTGTATGACTGCGATCATGGAATGTTCTCAATAAACCTTCCAGTCAATCATTCAGATATTAAAAGGGGCACACATCAGAAATGTAAATGGGCACTTATAAGAAGAGGAAAGGGGATTAATAAGAAAGGAAAAGGTACATTTGTCAAAATAAAAATGGCTCCTTTCAAATTTGAATAAGGGCATATTTAAATGGGACGGGTCACTTATTGAAAAGAACACGAGGCACTTATCTTCCGTATACATGCCGCCTCAGACGCCTCAAATAGAAAGAAAGGGATAACCATCCCCAGTCAACTACCCCCTAAAACAACTACCCCTAGGCCAACCACCCTCTAGGACGTCTACCCCCGGGACAACTTCCCTCCGGACAACTACCCCCTAGGACAACTACCTCCGGACAACAACCCCCTAGGACAACTACCCCAGACAACTACCCCCTACGACAACCATCCTCTAGGATAAATACCCCCCCGCCCCATCCCAGGGTAGTTGTTCTAGGGGTAGGTGTCCGGATACGCAATAAAATACACTAACGAAGAGCCGAACAATGAAGTGATTACAGAAAGAAAACTCTCAATTGCATGCAAGGAAAAAGATAATAAATCATACTGAAAATCATAGCATCGAAACAAGAAATATCGAGAAAAAAAGATAATATTTTATAAAATATTGAAATGCAAATCTAGACAGAGGAAACCAAAATGAACTACAGGTGAAAAGTGATAGAAACACATGGGTGAGACATATATAACATATATAACATATATCAACAGTTAAATAATGCTATTTAGCAACGTTTCGATATTCTGTTGAGCATTTTGTATCAGGACAATTACCACCTGGGGCAGTAACCCCCGGAAAAATTACCCCCCCCCCCGGAAAATACCCCCAGAAAATGATGCCCCATGGACAATTACCCCCCGAGGACAACTACACCCAACCCTGGAAAAAACATAGGACAATTACTCCTCGCCCCCCCCCCCCCTCCCCTGTTCATTTAAGGGGAAGTCCACCCATAATATTAAAGTTGGTTTAAATTTATTTTAAATTGGGAGGTAATTGTCCTCGGGAGAAACTGTCCACGGGGGGTAATAATATATATGTAAAGCGCTTTGAGAGGGCCTTCGGTCCTGGAAAGCGATATATAACAACTAACTATTATTATTATTATTATTATTGTCCTTTTTTTTGGTCCCGATGGTAATTTGCGGGGGGGGGGGTGATTGTCTTAGAACTGATTTCTATGAAATGGGATAACAATCGACAACATTTGAGACAGAGACTCGGAACAGAGACAAAAGAGTCAAATACGAGAACTCAAAATATAAAGAAACAGTTTGAAAAACTTACCAAGCAAAATGGGATGATTTTGCGATTTTACGATAATTCAGAACAATATTAGCGTCATGGCGGTTGTTATACAGATGAAAAAAAGAAATAGTGAAAGTGTACAGTGCACACAAAGTGGAGCGATACTTACATGATAAAGCGACACAGTGAGGTTGCCTCTTAATGATGCTTGACGAAGACCGCTGAGATGAGATTCCAGTCTGCCGCCCTCTTTAGTTCCACAATAACATAACCTATGTTCAGAAAACGAGTGATGGAGGTAAGGTGCAATGGGTGTTACAACACAGAGAAAAAAGCACAGAGAGATCGATTAAAGGGGGGGGGGGCATATTATAGAGAAAGAGAGAGAACAACATTATAGTACAGAGACATACAAAGAACAGATAAATTAAGAAAGAGAAACAGACAGAGAATGCGTACAACATGATACTCTTAGTATTTTCATTTTCTCTTCCCATGAAAAATTTGACTTTGTAGGCCTCATTTTATTTTTTTAGCGACAAAAATACAAACTCCGGGAGATGCAGAGGGAAGGGGAAAGATCAGTGGGTGTTTCACGAGGCCTTGAAATTGATATTAAAATTAATCGGATCAATTTTAAGGGCCTTAAAATTACTTCGATTTTAGGCCCTGTTTCATAATGAAAAACAAAACAAAAACAAAAACAACAGATTTAAGCTTTAAAATCAATTTTAAGATAAATGTTATCATTTTTGTTTAAATCCCAGAGACGGTTCTTTTCAGTAACAAACCAAACGAGTAATTCAGCTTTCCCGCTTTAATTTTCTGTTAATCGATTCTAAAGGAAGTATGTTATATTGCTTAACCTGGTCGAATATTAATTTTTGTCTGTCCTTATATCATGTGTGAAAAAAGGAAAACAATTATTCATGATATGATAGGTAATATGTATTTAAACTTTGTTCAAATTCCTCTGTATTTCAACCTCTAGTTTGTACAGGGCCTCTCAGGATAACATGTTCAATAGTAACACTAACCCTGTTTTAAAAAAGACAAACAAGAAGAAATATTCTAGTATTAATCCGATATGTTCAGCATTTTGTTAACTTGAAAGGCGTAAATGACGGCCAACTTCAATTTTGGAATGTATCGGAAAAAAGGAGAATTCCGTACAAAATTAATAGCCGATCTGGGGCCATTAATTACCATATTTGTTCATAAATGTGTGCCCTATTCCATTCATATATACTCTCTCTCTCTCTCTATCTCTCTCTCTCTGTGTGGTCATTAACACACAACCACACTCCCATCACAACTCTTTTTACCCCCCCCCCCCAAAAAAAAAAAGGGGGGGGGAAGAAAAAAGTAAGGGATAAAGGAATAAAGGAATAAAGTAAAAGAAATAAAATGATAAAAACTGGCTTCTAACAAAAGCTTTGCTAGGCTATTTGAATACTCCCCATCAAATAGGTTATTTGAATAATATCCATCAAACAAACACACCATCATTGAATCACATCATTTCATAATTACTACCATGCGTTAGCGTCCAATCTCATCCACTCATTCTTTGCCCAAACCCCTTTTCTTTTTAAATGACAAACAGTACATTGCTCAAATACAAAATAGAATTTACACAGATTTTTCAAGCTTTAAAGTCTAATCGTTATGATTTTGCTTTAATGCACGATAATCTACATTTCATATATGATGAGCAAAAGCAAATTAATTCAAGGAATACAATATAAACATTTTCAATGACACAAATGACAGTACTGCTATTAAAGTGACAGCCAGTTGTTAAAACTATTGCAGCTAATAACTGCCACTGTCTAGTCGATGTAAATTTGTGGAGATTAAAAGAGTTACATTATTTTGTGGTAAGGATTGGTCTTACACATATGATTGTTAATCTATATAAAAGGTTATATACACATTGTCATGTTAAAGGACATTCAGTTGGTTAAAATGTTTTTCTTGATGCAACAGTTCGTCTATATGAAGTTAATCATCATTTTGTTTCCTATCAGCTTTGAACGATTTCTAAGGACAACATTAATCCGAGTTGATATATTTTTTCCTGCCGGACAAGTCTGTTTTCACTGCAATCACAATGTTAGATTGTTTCTTTTGAATTTTTTTCTTATGCAAAGAATAAGAATATAGGCATAAACAGGTAATTATCGACACAGTGTCATGCCAACAGAACCTTTAGGAAAAGTTCAAAATAGGTCCTCAAATTTGTCCACTGCTGCTCAGATGAATTTGCTTCTTTGAAATTTCCAAATTGATATTTTAAGATTCATCACCATGAACATATAATTATCTATGGAATGTAAATTTAGAAGCAATAACCTCCATTACAGAATCATAGATTTATAGATCAGTAACAACACTTTAAAAATAGCAAGATATTATACTTTAATTTGGATAAGAACTTTAGTTTTATCTTTCAACTGTAATTATTATTTTTTTCTTAAGCCAGATTCTACAATTCTATTTAAAAGAATAGAATTCTTGGAAGTATCATTGAAAATGTTTAGCAAGAGGACTGGTCGCTTTCTCATTTAATTTCGACTTCCAGTGAAACAGATTTTCAAATGAACTCATCTGAATATATTAAAAGTGCTCCAGTCTCTTCTGTCTGGTGCTGTTACTAAATGGACCTTGTGAAGGGTTGCTAAAGTGTAAACAAGATAATTATACACTCTCCTCTGTCTGGTGCTGTTACTAAATGGACCTTGTGAAGGGTTGCTAAAGTGTAAACAAGATAATACGCTCTCCTCTGTCTGGTGCTGTTACTAAATGGACCTTGTGAAGGGTTGCTAAAGTGTAAACAAGATAATTATACGCTCTCCTCTGGTGCTGTTACTAAATGGACCTTGTGAAGGGTTGCTAAAGTGTAAACAAGATAATTATACGCTCTCCTCTGTCTGGTGATGTTACTAAATAGACCTTGTGAAGGGTTGCTAAAGTGTAAACACGATGAATATATATTTATATGAAGATTGAGAAAGCAAGAAAGTGTTTTTGAGTGTTCCTTTAAAATATTACTTGATGAAATCTTACCAATATTCTCATACTCAATGTCAAATGTTAGTACACGGACTGGAGCACTTTCAATATCTTGAGACGAGTTAGTTTGATAATCTGTTTCACTGGAAGTCGTAGTTAAATGAGAAAGCGACCAGTCCACGATCTGTTTAGCATTGTGGTCCTTCTTGCTTAGAGCTGAAAAGGGAGCTTGTATCGATAGGCTGGCTGATGTTCCATATGAAGAATAATGTTGCAGGGGATTCAAGCTCTGCAGTCTAGAAATTGAAATTGAAAGTTATGTAATACAAATATTAATAAATACTAGTGTAATTTTTCAATCTATCTACAACTTTTGTATTTCTAGTCATGTCAATGTCTTTTATTGGAAAATACATCAAGTAGAAAGAAAATATATATATTTTGTAATATTCATACAAAAGCAGTTTTAGTTAGAAAGGATAACAAATTATATTTTTTTAGGCTTTTGAAGAAAAAAAAAATCATTACCATTTGTGTATGTTTGATACAATAGATTGGGTAAGATCGGAATTAGACCTCTGACAAGGACTATGAGAAATGTACTTATTTTTTTCTTCTCAAATTGTCTTGCTTATTGATTGCTGTAGGGGCGTGGCAAGGATGAGAGGTACAAAACATACTAATAAGATCAATTATGTTAACTGATACCGCTTACCTTTTCAACTTGAAGAGATGGACAAGACCATAGGTATGAAAGTCCAGATGCCATGAGTTTGCAGTTCATGTAGATGCAACAGCTCTTTACTTTGCAACCTTAGATTTGAAACAGAGAAATACATATACCATAAAGAGAGCGAAAATACTTCTCAGAATAATAGTTGTCATTTGACCTAATCTAATGTGTTCAACTGAACAAAAATACATTTTCATCAGTGATTATAATTGTAATTTAAATGTGTTTGGGTCAAACCACTATGCCACTAACCACATTGAAAGTTTTAGAAAATGTGATAATTGTATCAATTGGACTATGGAACTTGGAACTTTTTTTGTTTTAATAAACATTTTGGACTCTTCATGATTTTGATTTTGATCCCAAACATTTCTTTAAAATCTTAATCTTGAATGTGTTGACCTTGAACTTGAGCTTTCATTTGTAATCTGACTCTACAACAGTCTTATCTTCATCTTGGATACTCTGATCTTGAACCAAATCCTATTGTAGAGTCTACAGAGAATTGATTAAAATTACCCTCTGGGGAATAGAAGGGAAAACTTTACCTTAAATGGTATATAACAAACAGAAAGCAGCTTACATCGTATATATGCTCGTTAGAGTTTCTTCAATCACATCTTTATACTTTAATTGCTGCCCTATTCTATGAACAATATTGATCAAAATCTGGCTGATTTAGTAATTTATCTATGTTTTTGACCTGTGATGGTTGGCTTCCTCTTAAATTAAGAACACAGAATGTTCAGTTTGTTATTGTAGCATCTAATATCCGGCACCTTAACCCTTTATCATGAATAAATATCAACACTATGTTAAACCCAACAACAATTTAGTAATTTATTTGTATGTACATGTACATGTAGGTCTAGAAGAAGAAGAAGACAAAAAAACCTCACCCTTATTGTAATGTCGGTGTTCAAACTTTGCTAAGAAGATCACATCAAAGGGCCACTTAGCACGGTAGGATCTTGCAGTACACCTTGAATCAGATTACACTATGCAGATCCAAACCCTTTCATCGGGGCCAAGGTAGGATGAGAAGTTAGTCCAGGACGTTGAAGACACGGTGGGAGAGAAGTAAATAGACTACAGGTCTTTTTCTTGGATATGACTCAAGAGTCCAGGTCCACTCCATCTCCGACTCTGAAGAAAATGAAATGAATGAAAACAAAATATTGAGTTCGATACATGACTCATGAGCCTACTACATAACATTCTAAATTTACATGTATTCTAAAGGCTAACATGTTATATGTAGGCCTAGAGTAGATTAGATCTAGGTCTAACTCCTGTCAATTTAGATCTCCCAAAAATACAAGTAGTCTAGATCAAGGACTAAGGGACGAACTCCAACTTCTAACTGATTTAAGTTAGTCCTGCACAAAGGGTGCAATGTAGAGACTAGGTAGACATCTACCCTAGATCTAGTATCATGTAGACTAAATCTACATTAAGATCTTAATCAAGATCTAACTTGGTCTTGGGTCTGACACTGTGGAGTCCAATTTTCTTTCATGACAGGTTAACAAATGATATTGTTGATTGTTATTATCAACATGAAACAATGTGTACCGCACTGCCTAGACTATATACCGGCAAAAAACAAAGTAGATAATTTGGAATCTAGGCCTAGATCTAGACTAAGCCTAAATCTACAATAATAAGCACTAGACCCTAGGCCTCTAGAAATCTAGGGGTCTAGGCCCAGTCAAGTCTAGTCTAGACCTAGACTTATCATCAACCATACAAAGCGATGATTCCTAAACCCGTGGTATGCCTAGACTGATTTTGTTATCAAATTCAAGAATAAACTATATTTCTTAATGAATTTGGACCTGTCCTAACCAAATATTTAACGTTTTCAGACAAGTACAGTTGGACATGCATGTATTTATATGAATGGGACGGAAATGCATGAACCGGTGCAATTCGTCCATCTTAACTTAGTCTCTAAGTTTATCTCACTTGGGGAATGCTTTTAGTTGATATTTATTTCAAATATCGTTCGGTTAAAAATGAGAGGAATACTTTCCTTCTAACAAAATAACAATTTAGTTGTCAACAGAATGATCTTTTTTTTTGAAGAAAACGGAATTTACTTACTTTTCGAGGACCTCTCTTGCAGTAGTTTAGCGACGCAATTTTGTGGTTGATCGATTGACCCAACATCGACTAGCCTTGATTACAGAGCCACTTACATTTAACCTAAAATTTATCAAAATCAATTCCAGCTTAAATTTGATTCGAGGAAAAGTTCAGCTAACGAACATCAGTTTTAAGCCAAAAGTGATTCGGCCTTAAAAAACCGGGAAAATTAGTTAAATTTCCCCAGCTTGGCATTGTTTAAGCTACGAAAATTCACAAATTCTGAGTCGAAGAGTAAGAGCTGACGTACATGTAGGCTGGGGGAAGGGGGGGGGGGGATACCTGCCACCTCATGAAACTTGATGTTCCTTAGACGATGCATCCGAAAAACGATCTAGAATTATTTAAAAAAAGGACAGTTTGCCTTTAAGTTTAACGGTTCCTTACAGAGCACGAAACTTTTAAATTCGCTGTATTCGTCGATTAGCCATTCTGCTTTTAAAAAAAGGCTAATGCAACCCGAAATATTGATAATGATAGTATAACGCAATAATAAATGATATGAAGATAGTAGTGGCAACACAAATAATATTAATAATAATAACAATTAAAACTAGACATAACAGTTAAAACAATGATAATAACTAATAATGAAAACTTATAATGATAATTTATTTTATCAGCATATGATTTTGTTTAAAGTCAAACTGGACTAATATAGACCCTACAATATTTTAGCTTCCTACGATTCATACTAATACATGCAACAATACAGGTATTCAAATTATATTCATTGCAACTGTACATTGAAAATTCTAAAATAACAATTGAGAGCAATAATCAAACAAAACCCATCCTAAATTTCAGTCAAAAACTTGGAGGTTACACCCACGTTTTAACCTTTGCATCCTTTCATGCACTTGTATCATTATGCTTTCTCACGGCAGACTAACTAAACAGGATCGTCTAGTAGGATTGTAATCTATTTTATACAAGATTGAAACAAGAACCTACCTCAGCTCCGACGTTGTCCTCACATGTCTGCAGCACTCGATGAGGTCAACCAAGTCTTCCTCGTCTGTGCACTTCACTTCATACAGACGCAGCCGCTGCAGGTTCTTGGTTCGTTCTCTGATCAGAAGACCCATTCCTCTCATCGTCTCTCTCGATAAACTCTGCTTCTCTGATGGGAGTGATTCCGGTGCTTCAAGCTCGATGTGTGTGAGCTGCTGTCCTCCGGTCCGACGAAGACAAGCCGTGATCTGAGCTATGTCTCTCTCTGCATCATCGATAGTGATGTCGATATCTCTCAAGCCAGGAAGCGATGAGAGCAGACCTTCATAGCTTTGTGACGTCACTCTCTCGGCTGATAGCTTTGTGACGGATGGAAGCTCAGGAGGAGATGAAGGGAAACTGAGAGAGGAGTCTGAGATGTTGAGATGGTTCAGTGAGGTGAAGGATCTGAGACAGGACCACAACTTTGTGGTCATCTCAGTAGATAGCTGGCATTGCTCTATCTCAAGCCTAGTATTCTGCAATAAATATAAACAGGCAAACTTGTCACTTTTATTTACATCGAATTAAATATTGAGAATAAACGTGTGGACATACAGAATCCCACGTCAGTGAAGCTGAACTTAAAAGTATTACATTCATATTTTGAGAATTAATTGAGTTATTTCAACAACAAAAATGCAACTGTTTTGCAATTCCCTTTAATAGTAAAATTCAGAGGACTACCCTTTGTTGAATATTTCAAAGTGAAATGCAGGCACCCGTATAGCAAAAGTCACTCACCTGGACGTTGTTCTTTTTGTGTAGAGTACCACCTCCACTCCTACAAAGAATATTTGAAAAGGAATGAGGGGAAAATGTGATTCTTGAAAGCAAATATTGGGAAATGATATTAGGCCTACATTAATAAAGAATGCAAGTGAATTATGCATCCCCTCTTTACAGAGGTAAATGAAAGCAACAATACTAACATAACAATAATGATAATAATCATATTATAATAATGGTAAAAAAGTAAGAAATATAATCATGATAATGATATCAATACTAATAACAACATCCATAAAATACCAATTTAATACATTGTTTGGTGTTCATTCCGTCTTAAAAATTTAAAAAGCAACATGATCTGCAGTGACAAAAGTTCGCAGAGTTTTTTGAAAATATTAGAAAATGTGATATTTGATCCATGATTTCCCATATTTTACACAAATTTATTTATTTCAATTATTAGCAAATTGACCGCAAAGTTTTTAATTACGAATTTAAGTGCATCTACAAAAAGTTATCGTCAAAGGATTCCGGAGATATCGCGATCTAAAATTCGATGTCGGATTGGCGTGCGCGCTGCAACTCACGAAAAGGTCATAAAAACAACGAGACCTTACTTCGTGCACGGAGGCTTAACGTTAGACTACATCTGATTATTCGAAAAAATTCAATCGATCAAATGTAAGATAATTGGATATTTTGCAAGTAAAAATGTCATACAATCAGTTGCTACCGGGGGCGGCGATGTTTAGGTGAAGGGGATCGTTCCCCCCCCCCCCCCGGAAATTTGAAAAAGTGCACACACACAAATGTATAGCAAATACTGACTAAAGACTGCAACACTTTTTTGTAGGTATGTTAGGCTCTGGATGGCCCAAGAGTGCAGCGTTTGGACTAATACAAATATGCAAAAATATGCTCGCTCGGTCACTAGCTACGCTCCCTCGCATAATGTCCTTCAAAATGTAACGTTACAAGTTAACATTGCAGAAAATCTGTATTTCGTTGGTATAGCGTAAGCACAGTTTATACTGTATGTTTACAATATTAAGAGAAATATAGATCTAGAGTCTATAGAAATAGATCAGTGCTAACAAAATTAATATTCCGCTCGCTCTTTTTATTAAGTTTAATTTTTTAAGGAGTTCTTCCAGCCTGGTTATACAAATATTGTCGCCTGAATTCCTAAGGGAAAATGGACAGACAGGTGTACATCTTTCTAAAATATAGATCTAGTATTATTAAGTCAAACTCAAGGTCCTTCGTTACATGACTAGATCTAGATCAAATTAAAGTTTACTAAAAAATTGACCTAGGTCTAGAGATCTAACTTAGGCCTAGAATTTACTAAATATTTACAACCCTTCGCCTCGGACTGCACACTAATTACCGGCAATGTAAAGGGGAAGTGTGAAAAAAGCATTTACTATAATACAACAAAACTTCAAAAACATGTGAAAGTGTAAGGGGGTAGTCTAGTCACTTCCGTCACCTTCACCCCTCTCGTTCACTAGATCTAACTTAGGGTCTAAGTTAGATCTAGACTTACTCCCTCGCACTTTGTCGCCCCGACCATGAAAAGAAATCGCCGCCCCTGGTTGGTACCATTTTTTGTTTAGAATTTTGATGGCATTTGCTTTAAAAAAAAAAGATTTACAAACCCTTGTCGGCAAGTTCATATTTTTTTCTCGGAACGGACGCAAAAGACTAGAGACTAGTCTAGTCTAGACTCTACAACATTTGCCGATATTTTGTCAATATTTGTCTAATTTCACCTCCAATTCAATTTCGTCTCTCGGTAATTTTAGGTTTCTCTTTCCATTAGGCCTAGATCTAGTGATATCAGACTTTCGAAATCTTACCGATTTTTTGAGATAGCGAACGATGGTCACACCACCATACATCAATAAAGATCTAACGTTAGACCTAGAGCTAGATCTAATATGCCCTAGGTCTAGTAGTACTAGTACCTACCCCGAATTCAAGTACGTTAGTTGTTTAGTCTTGACAAACAGGTCCACCAAGGCTTCTTCGTCTCTGCCCCTCACCCCGGACACATGCAGCCGTTGTTGGTTTTCGGTTTGGTCTTCGAATAGAAGACTAAGCCCTCCGATTGTCTCTCCTGATTCAATTTTCCTGTCTGTGGTGAGTGCTGTCAAGGCGTGTAGTCTGATATGAACAAAGAACTGTTCATCCATAGCCCTGGTCTGATTCTTAGGCCTGGATGCGGTGATCTGAAAAGTGTTGCTCGTCTCTGCAACATCGATAGAGACATCGATATCTCTCACTCCAGGTATCGATGGTAGCACTCCTTCGTAGCATTGTGACGTCACTCTCTCGGCTGATAGATGTGTGACGGATAGAAGCTCCGGAGGAGATGGAGGGAAACTGAGAGACGAGTCTGAGATGACGAGAGTATCAAACATCAAAAAGTCTTTGAGGCAGGACCATAGTCCACTCGTCACGTCGGTAGTTAGAGTAGACCCCTCGAACTTTACTGTTCTAACCTGGTGTTCAGACAGAGAGAGAGAGAGAGAGAGAGAGATAATGGGAGAGAGGCGGGGGGGGGGGGCGGTGAAGAGAAAGAGAGATAGAGAAAAATAGTCAGAACAGTTGATAAAAATATCTATTTCATCTCTAGTCCATAATCTGGCCTGTTCTTATATTTCATCTCTATAATATTCTCTGCACTTACTTCGAGCCGCCCAAGATGGCGTTATCAACGAACTAGTACATCATGCCTTTTAGCCGGGGGTAGAAGTCCAAAGATCACGTCATAGATTCTGAACTATCTAATGTCTTGTTTTGGTGATAATCATTAACCCGAGGTCTTAGTTTGGCCGGGGGGTGGGGCCATTATGCCCCCCCCCCTTAAGATCTCTGCCGCGAAGCGGCTGATCGCCGCGAAAATATGCACGCATGTCAAGTGAAGTGTATAGAATAATATGATAATTTCAAATTTTGAAAAATTCACTCATTTGCATATTTATGGTAATTTATGCAAATAAAGTCATAAAAATCACATTTTTACCCATAAGTCATATATTATTCATATTTAAGCATTCCTTTTCACTACATATATTCATTAGACCATTCTGAATAATAATACGACAAAAAAAATTGGAAGAGCTAGCTTATTCCTTATGTTATCCGTTGTTTTGATTATTTCTTATGTACTTCAGTGTTTTTTTAACTTATGTATTTCAGTGTTTTTTTAACTTATGTATTTCATTGTTTTTGTTGTTTTATTTCATTTATTACTACAATTTAACTATTTTGACTCCCAAAACAACCACCTTAACTTTAAACAAGACCTAATAACCCATATTTGATCTGTTTTTAGGAAAAATGACTTTTCCATATGTTTTGTACACAAATCACGAAAATGGGCGATTTTCGGGCTGACATGTAAAGACAAAAGGCCACGTGACCTTGTAACCGTAGGTCCGATTTTCAAAAAAAATCTTTTAAAAAATGCGCAAGACTCGAAAGAAAAAAGTCAGAGAGCTGCGGGGCGCCATCCAAGCGTTCCCGAGCAATCGGAAAAATCGTGGAGGAGGGGGGGGGGGCATAATGCCCCCCCCCCCCGGCCTTATTAGGGTTAAAGCAAACGAGATTGCAGCCTGACCCTATCTGGAAATATTATTCGCTAAAGTAATGAAAGCTCCCTTACCTACTCCATACATTCAGAAGTTAAAGATGTATTTTCTCCCATGTTAAATATAGTGTTCCCTTGTTTTACATAGGCTACTTGCTTTTATTGCCTGAATCTCATCATTTTCCCTATATGAATAGGCCCAGGACCTAGTATTATTTGTTTGCATTATTTGTCTCGTTTGTGGAATGCAGTACCTTGATCAAGGCCGTAATTGGGCAAAGATAGAATAATTATGATAATGAATCATACGTCTGATCATTTTATCATGCATTATTATTTATGAAGATGCCGTCAATTAATCAATAATCTATTACAACAATCTTTTGACTTATAGTTATAGCGGAGGGATGGAAACTTGATCAATCTTTATGAAATTATTATTGAAACACATTGTTGTCAAATGAAAATGTGCATACCTGACGTTTAAGTTGCTTTGGAAGATGTTGCATCCCAACAACGGTGTAGACAGTCGGAGACTTTAGAACAATACTCTCTGCATTCACACATCTTTGAACCAACGAAGACACATTTTGTTGAGCACCAGTGGTCTCTGAAGAACAGTCAAGGAGAATGCGATATCGCTCGCTCTCATCCAAAAAGCTGTTCTTAAGGAGCGCCTTCATTATTCGTATACAGAGGCTGTTGTCCGTGCCAGCAGCGAATCGGATAAGATTCTCGTAGTCACCGATGTTTGCTTTGATTTTGCGCAGTACTTTGTCCAATTTGGAAATTTTCAAACGTAACAGAAAGCGGTGTGTTTGATCAGCGAGGAATTTCCCAGCCGAATGTTCTTGTGCGAGTTTGTGATAAAACTCAATGGTAGTGGAAGTGATCTCTTTTGACTGAGGAAGTCGTGTAGATGTTACAGTCGTCTTGGATACTATCCCAAGCTCACATGCCCTATCAAGGGTTGCGGGAACTTTACGGAAATCATGGGGCGTGAAGACTAGTTTTTTTGCATTCTTGAGCAGACCAGTAAGGGCAGCTTCGCCTAATTGATAAATTATTTTCTTTAACTTTTTTGGTGTGATTTTCTCTCTTGATTCTGATCGTGCGTTTGCATGGTGCATAAGAAAATCATTCACCCTGTCCAGCAATTCTGTTTGAGTTGTAGTACCACGGTTCAATAGGCCCTCACTCCATAAATGACAAACCATGAGACAAAATAGGGGTGTCTTGACAAGTTCATCAATAAGTGGTTCTTTTTCAAGATAATGCTTCAGATTTTGTCCGTTACAAGGATTCGAAGTCGAAGCAAAGAACTTGTCAATGTACTCGCATGAGCTCTCTCGCGAAAATCCTTCGATCCACATCTTTGTGTATACCCTTGGAAGATCATCTTGATTGAAGAAGTTCTCTAGGTGAGGGCGTGTTGTTACAAGGACTCGGCACTCTTGAAATTCCTCCCAGCGGATAATACTGACCATATTGCTCAATGAGCTGCGCTGAGAAGAGAAAAGACCTGCATACTCATCTAGTCCGTCTAGAATGATGTGACAGATTCCCTGGTTCTCCTTGATGAATCTCTTAAGACCCTCTGGTGTGAGATCATCAACATCACTCAAAAGCTGGGATTTGATGGCTTCTCCGATCGTTGTAAGCTGCGTTGTGTTTCGGAATTTCACAACAAACAGAAGTGGCAGGTTTTCTAATGCTGAACCACTTTCTCTGTGAACCCAGTCGTAAGCCATCTTAGCGACAGCCGTGGTCTTTCCTCTTCCAGCGGGGGCCGAAATGAGGATTCGAGCTGGTAGTTCGCCGTTTACTTTCGCTGAAAATATTTCAGCAACAGAACCCTGGAGTACTTCCTTCTTTCTCGTGTCTTTTCCACGACCGTCCTTCTTCACCATTGTGACAACCGTGTGCATATCTTCGAAATCAGCATAATCACTTTGATTCCACGGTGTCATTTGAATTTTGCACAATTGCTTTCGGTACTTATTCACCAACATTTCGCGACATCGCTGAACAGTCAATGATGCCGAGATCTTCTTACTGTATATATCTAGAATGATACAATCATATATAACATCGATTATCTTATTATACTCCAATAATCTATCAAGCCCTTCGCAAGGCTTTTGTGGGGGATTTTTTGTTTAGACTCTCATTTCCGACGATTTGCCTCTTCCCCATGAAACAAAGGCCTAAGAACGCAATGCTGTCAGGCGCGTACACAGGGGAGGGGGGGGGGTTGGAGGGTTGAACCCCCCCCTTTTGGATTTTTTTTTTTTTATTATTTAACCAAAAAAAAAAAAAAAAAAAAAAAAATGTCCTCTCACCCCCCCCCCCGGCTTATTCAGCGGTCGGCTGAGTCGTCGCGATTTTTTGGGGACCAAATTTTTTTTTTAAAATGTCCTCTTACCTCCCCCCCCCCTCCCCCCACCCCCCCCCCCAGCTTGTTCAGCGGCTGGAATCGTCCCGATTTATAAATGTTAAACTATCCCCCCCCCCGCCCCCCCCTGAAAAAATCCTGCGTACGCGTCTCGCTGCTGTTATCTATGACTGTATAGATCAGTCAGCAAAACTTTCTCTCCAAATCGATATTGTAAATCATGGGTTTATTTTTTAATTTATGTTTTAAATATCTTTTTCATACACAATTTAGAGGGACAGCGATGTACGGGGTGAAGGAAAATGAAATAATACGTTCTTCAAACGATCTATGAATGAAGGAAGTGATTGTAAGCACATTAGCACTGATAGACCCACCTGGAATACTTGGTGTCTCCTTCAGGTGTGTATCAGCAAGCATTACTAGCTTAGCTTCAATGAGAGCTTGTTTCAGTTTGAAATGTTGGTCGCAAGGCACCACGGTCTGTCTCCAGTCAAACAGCATGTCACGTGTTCCCTTACAAGTCACCCGTCCTTCTATCCTGTTGGTCTCTGTGTATCTATTGATTTCTGCTACCTTGAATCCGAGTGTTTGTCCTAAGGCCTCCATCTGCTCACCCGTCTCGATGTCTTCAGCCAGCTTGAAGAGCAGATTATCGGAAATACCTTCATGAACCGCCATACCTATGTGGGAAAAAACAAAAATAAAATAAGATTGAACAACTTATTATGAACGTACCCTTGTAATCATACTTTAACATATGAGATTCACGATCTCTTAAAATGGGAACCCTAAAAACCTGACGTAAAAAGCACATGAACATGATGCTGTAGTTATATTTTCCACAATTTAACTCCAGATTATATTCAGAATAATCTCTTTAAAGTAACCAATAATGCCCTAAGGAATTAACCGGATCTAAATTGTGTAAGGCGATCACACGCAATTTATTAAGGCATGGCCTAAATGAATGGATACTATATTTGGATGTATACATTTTTGGTGTGTACGGGGAGGGGATGGTAACAGTAGTCTTTAAAATGTAATATAGAGTGTTTGGGAGGGGGTTTTGGATATTGCGTATGTAATGTTTTCGTAATATGTTGTGTTTTATTTCTACTGTATGTTTAGTTATCTAATTCTGGACCTGTGGGAAGAACAGAGCCATTTTAATAATGGCTCTGAATAGGGCATTCAAGCCTTTTGTTAATTCTTGATTTGTATAATATTTGTAAATTGTATTCTTGTATGTATTGAAATTTGTATACGGAAAATAAAACCAAACCAAACCAAACTAAGCCCTCACTTTTTCAAGTTACCTAAAATGCACCTTCATACGAAGGACCACTTTTAATTGTGATAAGTGCCCCTCATACCCCCGGCCCCCCCACTCAGTGTTATTTAGGGTACGCATATGCTCGTACCCTCTTTTTGAAAGCACCCCCTATCTGAGGACTGCCAACATTTCCGAACCCCCCTTTCGCGGGCTTTTCGCGGGCTTTTCCTGCCTTGGAGACCCCCATAAATCAGGAAAAATGCTCAATGTACCCCCCTAAATTCGGAATAATTTCTCAGGAGTACAAAGAGATGAGATAAAAAAAGAAAAACACCCCCTTTTTTAAAGAAATCTCTGGGTGAAAAGTCAAATACACCCCTTTTTTACAATTCTCGGGCCGGACTTTGTCGCACGAAAAGTACCCCTTTACCGGACATTTTGGCAACACGCATGCGGTCATTCCGACCTCTGAGTGGGGGGGCCGGGCTCATACCTTGGAAAGTGGCCCTTTCACACTGTGTAATATTGTCCGTATTCAGTTTGATGAATGCCCCATTTTAAATCTAGCAAGTGTTCCTTTTTGTTTAGAATGCATGATAGGTTCTCCTTGCTAATTTTGATAATAGCCCCTTTTCCCTTCTAATATTACCTCTCCCCGAACAGTGCCCTCATGCTAATATCCTAATTGTCGCCTCAAATTGTGCCCTTTTGCAGTAACTTCAAGAGCCAGGCTTAGCTATAAGCAGCTTTGTGACAGATACAGCACCTGTCAGCCGAGGCAGGCCGGGGCCCGATACCCAAAATTGCATAGGAATGAATAGCGCCACACACATGCAGGGAAATATTTGGGTAATCTTTAGGCAAATAAATGTTGAAACTATAGTGACACACTTAACTGAATGCATTAACTCATTACATTTAGATTAACAACGCACAGGAATGAGTTTTGTTAATTTGACATTATAGTGACATGGCAAATTAGTATTTTAAATTATTGAGTTATTTAGCCTAATGTTGTGAGAAAATCGCTCCAAGTCAACTAGTTAGTAATGCTTCAATTACTCAGTCAGTCAGGTTATTAAGCCGTTCTTACGGCCCTTTTTCTGCCGCTGGTCCTTCCCGGCTGCGACATTTTTTTCTGCGGCACAGATTGGGGCTTTCTTAAAAAGAGGTCTTGATTTAACCCTAACCCTAACCCTAACATTTCCCATAGGCTCAACACGCACCTAACCCCAATCTGTGCCACAGAGAAAAATAACGCTTCCCGGCCTAATAGTGTTGTAAGTAAATCGCTCCATCTCAACTAGTGAGTAATGTTTCAATTACTCAGTCAGTCAGGTTATTAGGCTCATCACATGTGATTATATGGCAAATGATTAATCTAGATTAGTGAGTTAATTAACCAAATGTTGTGAGTAAATAGGTGCGCAGACATAGGGCTCCCTATTATATACACACACAAAATTACACATCTGCACATACATGTACAGGATGTTCTATGCGAGCTGGGGATCTTACGAAGTAGTTCAGATTAGAGAGAGCCCCGTTTAGCCTTGCCTATGGGCCTCGCGATTGCAGGACTTCGCCTTGCACTTCATACACTTCGGGCGTGCACAAGAAGAGCTTCAAAATGTCAGCACTTAATCTAGATTCTTTATCTAATCGGTAGCCTTAACTTGTTTTGGACAAAGTCTGAATAAAATTCAAGGGATTCCCTTCAGCAATATTACTACTAACTGATTCAAAATTAAGAAAAATCAAATCTACTTACACTTATTTTGTGGATCGTCTGCCGCTAAAAACGTGACGATCGGGTACGTACGTACAATCACGAACGCGTCCAAATATTCATCAGCGAAATATTTACACGCATGCAAAGAGTAAGATAGCTCCTAAGACGAGTACAGCTTCGAAGAGACTGAGGTTTTAAGTATTTTTTTACTCATCCAGCGAATAAAGCGTCTGTGACATAATAGGGAGCAAAAAGCCTTCACACTTGTGTAGACACACACTTGTGAATATTTTTACTCATTCGGTCACTAAAGTTGGACATTTTGGATATATTTAGCGATTGCTTCTCTGATGTCAGACTAATGTAAGCTTTTCCTTATTCCAGGGACACCATCTATATCTGAAATAGTTACTTACACCTATTTTGTGACACTTTTTAGCGCAGTCTGCATCACTTCTTACAATCTTCAAGTTTATGACTGTAGTCCTACTGCACCGTTTTCGTGTCTACTACTACTACTACTACTACTACTACTAGTAAGTCTGTTTTACATTCGTTTCACTGCCTTCACTTGCCACACCCACGATACGCCTTGGTTATTACGTAACTCATTGTACATGTTTAACAATAAAACGTCTGCTCTGTAGCGATTCTCGGTATCTCAGAACCGCCGTTACCATAACGACTACAACTCGCAAGGAGTCGGCTTCTCAAGCCACATCTGTATCAGAACTAGTTATAGAACTCTTCAAAAATGAATCATTTTTAAATGAAATTCGTGATCTTGCGAAAACCATCGCTCGTGAAATGGCAGACACTACCTTCACGAAACTCAACCAACTAATCGAGCAAAATGAAGGCAGGCTACATGATATAGAAATAAAGATGGAAGAGAAAAATCGACGAGTGGAAGAGCTAGAAAGAGAGATAGAAAGAAAGGAAGATAGAATAGTGAAGCTAGAGTACGCTGCTAACGATCTCCAACAATATTCCAGGCGATCATCTCTTCGAATCTTTGGTGTCACGGAGACACCAAACGAGACTACAGATCAGATCGTCTGCAAAATTGCCGCGGATCAGCTTAGAATTGCCCTGTCGCCAGGTGACATCGACCGATCACATCGCGTCGGGAAGCCTGGCGGCAGGCATCATCGCGCCATCATCGTCAAGTTTTGCTCATATCGCAAGCGAACCGAAATCATCCAAGCACGTCGATCACTGAAAAATACTGGAATTACGATTCAAGAGGATCTCACACAACACAATGCTCAACTGTACGCAAGAACCTACAAACACCGGAAGGTATTAGCTGCATGGACTCGTGATGGTATGATTATTGCCTCAATTCAAGCCTCTGGTGGAAAATCGACCTCTAAAGTTATCTGTTCAGATATCGACCTCGAAAACCTTTGATAGTTAAGTCACGTTAGCGATATTGTGAACGATCGAACTGACATTTTAATGTCTTATATTTCTCCCTGGAGTCAGAAGTTTTTTGTTTTTTTTTACATTTTATCTTTTCGGATTTTTCTAATACTCGAACTTTTAAATGTATTTTTTTTTTTTTTTTTGTATTTCTAATTTGTTTTTTGTATACTGCTTGTATGCCTGGAAGCACTGTAAATTCAATTATTAATGATCAATCGTTTGTGGAATTCTTAAGCCCGAGAAATGGATAAAACGATTTTTATGGACCCTCTCATGGATCTTATACATGCAATGAATTCAATGACCTCGTTAATGATTCGAATGATGGCTTATTTTCCATCTTACATATCAACTGCCGAAGTTTAAGTAAAAATTATGATAACATTAGTACTTTTCTTAGTTCCTTAACAGTTCAATTCACAGCTATTGCTTTGACTGAGATATGGATTAAGGAGTACAATTCCTATTATGATATTCATAACTATGCTCTTGTACTTAAAGGTCGACAGAATAAAAAGGGTGGTGGAATTGGTTTTTATGTAAGAAATGATGTGAAATTTAATCGTAGACTTGATCTTGATGTAAATACTCCATATATTGAATCGCTTCTTATTGAAGTTGTTACTGCTAATAAAAGTGCAATTCTCGGAGTTGTTTATAGACCTCCTGACCAACCTATAGAAAGTTTTCTTGAGTCGGTTGAAAATGTTATTACTACTGTAAACACTGAAAACAGAACATTTTACATGATTGGGGATTATAATATAAACCTATTTAAAGTAAATTGTCGATCTCATGTTAAAGATTTTATTGAAATGTTTATGGCAGTTGGTATGTACCCTCTAGTTCATGGTCCAACGCGTGTTGTAAATAACTCAATCTCTCTCATTGACAATATTTTCACAAACAACCTTGAAAATTGTTCATCTGGCACAATCTTAACAGACATTAGTGATCATTTCCCAATATTCTGCATTTATTCGCAAAGTACTCAAACCGTAACAGAAACGTGTATTACAATGAAAAGACAATTTAGTGCAAAAAATATAAATACTTTTATTACGAATATCGGCAATACGCATTGGATTCTGAAAGAAAACGATGCTAATTCAAGTTATGATTGTTTTCTAAAACAATTTCAACATGTATATGAAATATGTTTCCCAATGAAATGTCAATCTAAGAATAAAAAACGATTTGATAAACCTTGGTTCAATGATGAATTAAGACAGCTGAACAAAAATAAAAGCTAATATTACAAGAAATATTTGAATAATCGTACTGCGTATAGACTTGATGCATACAAAAAGTGTAGAAATAAGTTAACGAATAGAATTAAATATGTTAAATATAAGTATTTCAAACAAAGTTGTGTAGATGCTAAATGTGATGCTAACCAAACATGGAAAATTATAAATGGTCTTTTAGGCACAAAGTCTAAGAAAAATGAAATTCCGAGTACTCTACATTATAATAATGAAACGATTGATAATGATACATATATATGTGAATCTTTTAACGAATACTTTATCAATATAGGTCCAAAATTAACATCAACTATTGATATACCTACTGGTGATTTTAATCATTATCTAAAGAAAAATGAATCTACTGCTTTTTTTTTTACTCCAGTCACTCCAAGACAAATAATAACCATTGTAGATAAATTAAAGAGTAATAAATGTAGTGGTTTTGACAGTGTTGATGTTAAGATGGTAAAAAGAGTTATACATTTGATCTGTTATCCATTATGTGCAATATTCAATTCTTCATTGGAAACTGGGATCGTACCAGATCAGTTGAAAATTGCTCAAATTATTCCTATATTTAAAAGTGGTACTAAAACTGAAATGTCCAATTATAGACCTATATCACTACTTCCAGTATTCTCTAAGATATTAGAAAGAGCTGTGTATAATCGCTTATATTCCTTTAAGAATCTCCATAATATTTTGAATAATTCACAATTTGGTTATCGATCAGGCCACTCCACCTCCTCTGCTTTAGCTGATTTTACATGCCAAGTTTCTCAAGTCTTTGATAAATCTGAAGTCATGATGGGATTGTTTTTAGACCTCAGTAAAGCCTTTGATACTCTTGATCATAAACTTGCAAAATTGTTCAATTACGGAATACGTGGTGTGTTATTAAATTGGTTTAAGAGTTATTTATCAAACAGAAAACAATTTGTCAAATTTAAAGGTAATACTTCGTCTATGCAAACAGTTGTATGTGGAGTGCCACAAGGCTCTATTTTAGGCCCGCTTTTATTTATTCTTTCTATTAATGACATGTGTAATATATCGGACAAATTAAAATATATCTTATTTGCAGACGACACCAGTGTGTTTATGTCCCATAAAAATATTCAAAGTTTACAACAGGACTTTGGTAATGAAATAAACAAGCTATTACATTGGCTTTCTTTGAATAAATTAATTTTGAATGTTAATAAAACTAACTACATGGTTTTTACAAAACAAAAAATAGATTTTAATGAGGTTGATCTTCAGGTGAATAATCATGAATTCCAACGTGTATCTGTAAACAAATTCCTCGGAATAGAAATTGATTCTAAACTTACATGGAATGAACACACTGGTGCTGTCTGCAACAAGATCTCAAAAAATACTGGCATTCTAAACAAACTTAGATTTCTACCAAAATGTGTTTTAAGAATGTTATATAATACTTTAATTCTTCCTCATTTATATTACTGTTCTGAAGTATGGGCCATGACAAGCCAAACCAATCTGAATAGGATACTCAAAATGCAAAAGAAAGCCATCCGGATAATTTCAAATTCACACTACAGAGCTCATTCGAAACCTATATTTTATAAATTAAAGCTTCTCAATGTATTTGATATCTGTGAATATCATATTGCAGTCTTTATGTACTTGTGTCGAAATGAATCTTTACCATGTGCACTTCTAAAGTATTTTAATTTGAATTCGACTTTTCATGATTATTAAACTAGAAATGCAACTAATTTCCACCTACCTCAAATTAAAACAACTTTAATGAAAAAGTCAATATTTTTCGATGGTCCAAAAATTTGGAATTCCATTCCAATAAATATAAGAAATTGCAAAAGTCTTCAAACTTTTAAACGAAAATATAAAATGTATTTAATTGATTCCTACGTGCTATAACTCATCAGGCTCTTTACCCCCCTTGTTTTCCCTCTTTTTTTCATGCTTCCAATCGTACAACATTTAATTTGCCTTTTATTTATATTATACTGAGGGATGGGCTCTAGCATAAGGACCATACTCCTTCTTAGCTCATCCCTTCACTCCCATTATGTTATGTGATTTTGTTGTTATTGAATGTATGATATTTTATGTGTGATTATTCCGTATTTAATTTTATATGTTCTTGTATTTTTAATGATGAGTGT
Source organism: Strongylocentrotus droebachiensis (assembly GCA_035222895.1). Lineage (NCBI taxonomy): Eukaryota > Metazoa > Echinodermata > Echinoidea > Camarodonta > Strongylocentrotidae > Strongylocentrotus > Strongylocentrotus droebachiensis. The sequence goes on along the minus strand of JAVYIG010000578.1, from coordinate 22,649 downwards.
AAATAAACGAACTTGAACTTGAACTTGAATACTCATCCAATATTAACTTATATGTACTTTAATGAGTAAAAAGACTCATCGAGAAAATAATCGTGTCACATACTCGTTTTAAATATCATGTGTGCGAAATTTCACTAAGAGAAAGGTGGTGAATTCACCAAATGTTTAAAATAATGCATTTATTAGATATGTTCTCTCGACTGAATGAGTGATCTACAATTTTTACTCACCATACTTAGTTCCGTTTTTTCGTGTGCATATCCAATAATAATCATTCACCTTTTTAATGGTATAATATGCTCATTCTTTTGATAAGTTATGGTATATTGATATACACTGTATAAATCCTGTTTACGCTTAAACGTTAGCCAATTTAAACTAGAATTTTACATGTTTACATTATTATAAGAAAGACATATTTTAACCTATCAATTATCATCCTTGAATTCTTTTTGCCTTATTGGAACTTCAACAAATGTCAAGGTAATCGTTTGCCATTTTGTTCAAGATTGTAAAGGTGTACGCAGTAAGGGAGCTAAAAAATCAAGGCAACTACGCGGGACATGTCAATCGCGTAAAAAGGAGACAAAGTTATAATAAGCTAATATTCATTATTTCATAAGATTTTGTCCAAACCACAGTACCATTATCTAATACGATTCGAATGCAAATGAATATTTAAACCACACATAGGCAAAGCGTTAAGCTGAAGCACTAATCTTGGATTGCGTAAAAGAACAATCTTGAAGATGATATGTTTTACAATGTACTGATTAAAATATGGGGTTATATACAAATGTCTCATTTCATATTATCACTTTGAGATTACCCTATGTAGGTGTCTATTTCCCCCAAGGTACCCTCTTTCGTTCATGCCCCCTCCCCAGTTTGAAAGATGTTGCGCCGCTCCTCATTTAGAGCATTAGTGGGAGTACGCTATTAGACATTCTTCAAAACTTTGATAGGTTGCCAAGTGAAATCCCGGCACGGAGAAGTCCCGTATTTTAACTTTATCATTCTGGTCTTCCTGAATACTAAAAAAGTATAAACGCGACCCTTGAAATTGTCTTGCTTTAGAAATTAATATGGATTTGTTTTTAAAGGGGCTCCTTATTTTTTGTCTGGTGTTTATAAGAGTGCAACCGTGCAGAGAGTCAGAGAAGGCAACCAAAGTGTTAATCAAGGTTCGACTTTTACTCTTTACACTTATCCAGAAGGAGGTAATAAGGAGCACACCAAACGTATATAATAAGTTAGAATAAATATGGCCTCATATCACAATCATACCTGGGCTAGTCTGCACTGGAGTCTTCTTGTGGTCATGTGAATCCTGCTGGTTAGGTAGATATTTACCTGCGAGAAATTCACAATATATCCATTTATTTCTTCTACCATAGGCAGGAACACGTTAGCAATAAGGGCCCAATAATAAAAAAGAAGGAGAAGCAACTCAAATGATTGTTAACCATGATGATAATCCATTTAAAAGAAAATGTAGTCTTAATTGATTTCAGTTATCGTTTCTAAAATTAAAATGATTTAACCCCAGTGATAATTAAAGTATCAAAACTTATCATATAGGCAAACGCTTCCAAATTAAATGCCGGACGAATTTAACTCACGTACATAACAGTGTATAATCATATTCAGTAGTGTCCTACAATTCAATAATAAAGAATGTCCTGCTTTTCAATATCATGTGTTCATTTGGCAATCTCTCAAAACAGGACAAGAAGAAATTGGAAAGGCCACGCAAAATAGCACACCGCATAATAGGGGCAGAATTAGCCTTTGTCGATTTTCATTGTACTGAGCAAATTGTAGATAAGGTCTGTGTAATCATGAATGACAATACCCATCTACTCCATCCATTTTATTCATTTAATCGTTCTGGTATCCGACTTCGCCCCACCCAAACTCGCCTTTTACGATTCAGATATTCATTTGTCACCGACTCTGTTCATAAATTCAACTCAAAGGTACAACGTTGAATTTCAGCGTCAGAAATTAATATTGAAACTATTTATATTTTGAAATACCAATGACCAATGCTTTATTCTGAAACTATCTGTTGCATGTATTTGTTCCTTATTTCATCTATTTCTATAAACGTGATATATTTATTTCTTGTAATGATGTATTTTCTTGAACAGTTTTGTAACGCCAGTGGAAGCCAAATTTCTATGAAACTTTGCAAAGACCAAATAAAAATCTTGTATCTTGTATCGTGTAGTATCAGCAGCAGAAGGAGTATTTATAGAAGAATAAGTAGTACTATGCCTAGTAGTACTTGTAATAGTAGTGGCAGTATAGTCAGGGGCGGCGGAGCGACTTCCAAAGTGTGTGGGGGGGGACACCAACAAAAAGGGGCACTTTCTGGAAAAAAGGGCACCTTCAAAGGGAAATCTCAAAGCGAAAATATACAATTTATTATACATTTGTTTATACATGCGCCCCTACTTTGTGATTACATTATCACTATCATGGATGATTTCAATATTTGTTTCTCTTTATAAAACGTCATACAAGATATTGCTTATGCATCATACTTTGCAGTTGGGTGTGATAGTCTGAATATTCATTTTTGAGCGAGTGAGGAAAAATGTTAAGATTTGTTGAGGTCGCAGTGCGAACAATTACATCTTTAAAGAGGAAAAAACCCAATCCTGATGGGGTTATAAGCACATTCTCATAAGTAAGATAAGTAACATAATTATATCATCTATAAATGCTAGCGAGCTCGGAGGGGAGGAGGGGGGGGGGGGGAGGGGGGTGGCGGAGGTGGGGGCTGTGGTCATTAATGAATTTATAAATTAATGTTCCGGAACGATGTAGCATGTCAACATGATAATTTCCCCGACTTAAGAGGTTAGGGGCCGACAATCCATGAGGAGTTAAGGAAGTTTTCCCGCTCGATTTTGTTGTTTAGGGGATGCATTTGGTTACTTGTAAACTATACGCACATTGCCTACAACGGTTTGTTATCGAAACTCATTTGGGAAAGACGTTCACTTTGAAATATTGTGAGCAAGATAATAAACAGCTTGATTCAAAGCATGAAACATTTTTATCATGGTAATATTGGCAGTATTATACGACCTATATATACATGTATTGTTATGAACTCGGTGTAATTCAAGCAAAATTTTACCTTCTGATAGTCTATCACCTAAATTGCCAAGTCTTAATTCATGGAGTTTGCTTGCTAGTATCGATCGAGTTTGGGTGCTGTCTCCTTGATTGTTATTCCATTTGATGAGGAGCTCCACCAGAGCTTCATTAACGTTGTTGGGATGTTTGACGATGTGTGATTGACTTACTGCATAGGAATACCCCAGGGCGTTGCACAGTTTTGAGTATTTGCCCGAACCTATGTCTTCAGCTAGTGATATCAGCTCGATTTCCTGCAAAGGCTCCATGATGCTGTGGAAAATAATGATAGGCAAAATACATTAGGTTTCGGTGAAGTCTCCATAATAACGATGTATAGGCAATACATTATTTTTTCTTTTTAAAGCAAATATTTATGTCACTTGATCCAAGCATTGATACCTTAACAGAAGAAAGGTGCTTATGATTCCTATTTACCGCTGCAAATCTTATCAAATTTTTGAAAATTTCTTTGCAAATAGAACATAGAAATATTACCATGATTTGAAATTGAAGTAAAAATTCAAAGTAACATATAATGTCCGTATCACGTGAGGAGCATCCGGCGACCACACCAATTCCTTTTGTGTATAAAACGCTTTTGATTACATGGCGGATTATAGTCATCACCATGATCACTGTGGGTGGTATTCTCGAAAGCGGCCTAAGTTAAACCTGGCCTAAGTTAAACCGTGGTTTAGTTAGGCCAGGCTTAACTTAGGCCGCTGACCTAAGTCATTTTCATTTCTCGAAAGGTGGCCTAACTGATCCATGGTTTAAACCTGGCCTAACTTAGTCCATGGATTATTCACCATGGTTACGGTTTCTGCACATGCTCAGTACCGAAGCTGCGACGTCACAATGCACTAAGACAATGGATGCGCGCAGTGTGGAGAGGATGCATCACCTCGATAACTTGAGCAATATGACGTCACAATGCACTAAGACAATGGGCTAAGACAATAGATGCGCACAGTGTGGAGAGGATGCATCACCTCGACAACTTGAGCAATATGACGTCCAGGGGCGGCGGAGCGACTTCCAAAGCGGGGGGCAGCACCAACAAAAAGGGCACTTGCTGGAATTGTATCATTGTTAAAAGGGAAATTATCAGATCGTGAAAAGATTCACATATCACACCTGAAAAGGGGCATTGAACATATTTTAAAAGGGGCACTTATGAGAATGAAAAAGAGGCACTTAAAAAAAAGGAAATGTGCATTTGTTGTTAATAGGGGCGCCTCTCAAATTTAAATAGGGCAATTATCAGAGGTGAAGGGGCACTTCTCAAAAGTGAAAAAGGGGCACTTATTGCAAAGGAAAATGTAAACTTGTCAAACGAAAAGGGGCGCGTATAAAAATTAAAGGGGCACTTATCAGAGGTGAAAAGGGGAAGGGGCACTTTTCCTATGGAAAAAGGGGCACTTCTGACAAAGTTAAAAGGGAACTTTCCTATATAAAAAGGGGCATTTGAAAAAGGGGGCACTGTACCCCCCCCCCAACTCTTTCTCCCTATCTCCATCTCTCTCTCTCTCTCACACACACACTATCTCACATCATTGTTTATTTCTCTCACCATCAAATGGTTCTTTCTCATTTGGTTCCCTTTCTCTTTTACTCTATCTCTCTCTCTCTCCCTCTCTGTTCTCTCACTGTTCTATTTCAAGACTTTTCCATGTATAATTCAATGAACCCAACAGTATGCACACTTAAAATCAAAAGATATGAAAGGAATATTGTATATAACATATCAACAATTATGTTCAATTTATTTATTTTTCTTAAAACAGAAAAGATTGTAATTCACAATGAATACGATTATAAAATTGAAGGTCAAATATTAAGCGCCAATAGCCTCATAATCTGCTACTTGAAACTATTAGAATTAAATGTTATGTATTTGTTACATTACTTTTTGCCATTTTTTTTAAAACAAAGCATCGTCTACTTTTGAGCCGTGTTTCATGACTTGCACTATATTATAAAACACATCATGAAACATGATTTCTTAAATGATTCTAAATCACAATTTTTCCAGTGAAACAATGAACATCTGATGTACATAAAAACATCCTTATGAGTGATGGTTGCTTTGTGGTTCACATACACAACAAGGACATATCAGGCTTTTTATCAATGGTTGCTTGTTTGTTACCATAGCTTCATGTTATGAGGATTATAATACAAAGGTTTTGATCCCCATGCAGTCACAGTTACAGCAGATGGAGTCTGGTTCATTGAAGAGGCTAAGTAGAACTTCATAGTCCTTGCAAGTATGTCTGTTGAATGAAAAGAGAAAAGAATGAAAGGAAGCACATTGAAACCTATTTCTGTTAAACATTAAAAAGGTCTTGCATGTACATTGTGGTAAAAGTGGAGTGCATAATCAATTACATGAAAGTATTGATTGAAAAATGTGAATGAACAAATGCCATCCTTGAAGTACCTGGGCATACAAACAACAACTTATTCGTACAGCCTACCCGTCAGATATTCAGCAGCTCAGTAGTTCTCCTTCCTCTCTCTGAATTTGTCTCAGTTATCAGGGAATTTGTCTTCATTTATTTTACTGAAGAAAAACATCATCCTGAAACAAAAATAACAAGGTTTATACCTCATTAAAATATCAAAGATCTACTCCATTGATAATTGGTCTTAGTTATAGTGTCAATCATATTCTAACTTTAAAAAAAAAACTTAAGGCGCCTTTCATGTAGGCAGTGAGTAGGCACCCCCTCCCCACTCAGTTACTAGTAATCATTGATTTACAGAATGACTACCGGTTTCTCTTTTAAAGTCAAGAACAAACATACACATTCTTGCAGTACTATCTCAAGTTGTACTTGCCATGTCATGGCCTAAGAAAGCCCTAAGTAGTTAAAGTCTATAGCCAAGTTAGTCCCTTCCCTAAAATCAAGTCTAGAGGTCTATATCTTACTTAGATAACCAGCCGACAGTTGGCCTAACCTAGATGTAAACGCAGCCTGGAATGGAGATTTTACAAGGCCCTAATCGTTAGAGCCCAACTTTTCCATTTTAGTTCAATCTAGCATTAGACCACAGATTGTCTTTGTTTATGTTATCTCCCAAAATGAGCTTCGTGAAAGGGAAAAAGTAAAATGAAAATTTACTGCACTATACTGTACTGCAGTTTGTAGGTCTCTAAGTCTTATATGGTCCATAATTGTTAGTGGTAGGTTTGAATTTTCTTCTGACCCAAATTTGAAAGTAATTAATCAACTGTTGATTATTTGTGTCTTATTTTCAGATAGTTCCGCCCAGAAGTCTAGGCCAAGCTGTCACTGTCAGGAGTGACTGGTAGACATGGCAATCGAGCTGAAAATATTAGCGTATGCCGATTTCAAATGAATAAAAGTTTGAGTATAGATTGCACCTACATTCATCAGACAAAACAATTTTAAATCACTTCATAATGTACCTGTAGACACATCTGCAGCTTCATAAAATCAGCAGATCTGTTTAATAAAAATTGTATAAACATGATTTAGTTTACAAAATTTAGGCGTAATTACAGCTTTACTCACCAGCAGACTTTCCAAGAGAAATGGAGTATCTATTTTTCCTGTTCAGGAAATAACTGGTGTTTGGCCAACTGGCTTGGAGACGCCTATGTGGGTGCAATCAATAGCACCGACCATATTAACGCCAGGGAAATGGCAGTAATTATAAAATTCATGTTGGGTCTGCACTCTGCAGGACTGCCTCTCTTGTTGAAGGAATTGAGATGTATTGCTCCCATCTCCTGGCAATGGCTATTGAGATGGACTTCACAAGGCGGGACACCGTAGCTTGGGAGAGGCCTTCTTTTTTCATCCCCATGCATCAATTGAAAAGAACCTGAAATAGCAGAAAATCAAGATGAAAAATATGTTGATATTTGATAAGATATTATAATTTCTCTTTCTCTGTAGTTTACTAACTAATAGTATTATTAGACTAAACTACTGTAACATTATCAACAAATGTATGTAAAAAAAAAGGATGCTTCTTTCCATTTCCTTTCAATTTCTATTAGACCTGTCTAGACTAGACTCTTATTGATGAAATTTAGATCTAGGTCTAGTAATATTGTTTAAAAAAAATGTTTTTCTTGGGGGGGGGGGGGGGTGGTTCTGAAAATCATCATCGTCCTGTAGAAAATTATTGCACCAACAGCCACAACTACTAGCACTGCAGCTCAGGCAGAGGTGATACCAGACCGAAATTTCTGTCTCTTCGTTCGTTAGCCTCTGATTTGGGTAGGGTCGGCTCCTGAAAGAGAGGGGCCGATGTTATGTTTAAAAACAGGTTCATTGAAACTAACATGCAATTGAAATTAACATGCCACTTAGAAATGCACTGCAGCTGTTAAGGCACAGTTCATTGTTATTCATATTAGATGCATACACACAATGAATGTATGCAAGGTCCTCTGTTCACTACATTATACATGTAAAAGCACATGGATATTGAGTCTGGATTAAACTACCAAAGCAACCACACGTGTTTCTGAAGGCTCCATTTTGTTTGTCTCTATACTTGCATTTATTTAGCTTAATAGTTATTACTTTCCAACCCACAACACAACAGCCGACACTACCCAAATCAGAGGCTAACGAACGAAAGAGACTGCATGCAAGTCCACTTTTAGGCAACAGCGTCTCAAAAATCCACTATAAAAGTAGTTTCTACGTCTAGCAATGATAGTTTTAAGGTGGTGTTAAGGTGGTATATGCGTACGAAAGTACAATAGTGCCAAGAAAAAAATTACCCGGTTAATAATTGCTCAATCTCAGGAAACGAAAATGTTAACCAACAATTATTTGCACGTATGGGACTGGTCTGCGAACACCATGAAACTTTACCAAGTTTCCCCAAAATGTATTCAGTTAAAAGCATTTTAGATTATCACCAGTACAGCAACATGAAAGTAGCACAAATACTTTATTAGCTGGTGTAACTTTCATGAGCGCTTATCTATACAAAAGAGTGTAAATTGTTATCAAATATAGAAATTCAAATGCAAAACTTACCGTTCACTCTCCGCGGACAGTCGATTTAACTAAAAAGTGACGTCACGCGAAGTTAGGCCGAACTATGACGTATTTAAACCTGCCCTCTGAGCGGCCTAAAGTTAGGCCGAACTATGACGTATTTAAGCCTGGCTTATCTTTAGGCGGCCTTCGAGAATAGCAAAAAAGATAGTCCGTGGTTTAAACCAGGTTTAGGCCACTGATTTAACTTAGGCCGCTTTCGAGAATACCACCCTGTGTTTTTTGCAGTTGTTTTCATTTTTAGTCGTCAGATTTACCGTTTTGTGCCTCACTGGTGAATTCAACGGGTGGTATTCTCGAAAGCGGCCTAAGTTAAATCAGTGGCCTAAAGGTGGTTTAAACCATGGACTATCTTTTTTGCTATTCTCGAAGGCCGCCTAAAGATAAGCCAGGCTTAAATACGTCATAGTTCGGCCTAACTTTAGGCGGCTCAGAGGGCAGGTTTAAATACGTCATAGTTCGGCCTAACTTCGCGTGACGTCACTTTTTAGTTAAATCGACTGTCCGCGGAGAGTGAACGGTAAGTTTTGCATTTGAATTTCTATATTTTGATAACAATTTACACTCTTTTGTATGGATAAGCGCTCATGAAAGTTACACCAGCTAATAAAGTTTTGTTGTTACTTTCATGTTGCTGTACTGGTGATAATCTAAAATGCTTTTAACTGAATAAATTTGGGGAAAACTTGGTAAATGTTCACAGTGTTGCAGACCAGTCCCATACGTGCAAATAATTGTCGGTTAACATTTTCGTTTCCTGAGATTGAGCAATTTCTAACCGGGTAATTGTTTTCTTGGCACTATTGTACTTTCGTACGCATATACCACCTTAACACCAACTTAAAACTATCATTGCTAGACGTAGAAACTACTGTTATAGTGGATTTTCGAGACGCTGTTGCCTAAAAGTGGACTAGCACAAGGCCTAAATTTAGATCTAGCTGTCTCTTTCGTTCGTTAGCCTCTGATTTGGGTAGGGTCGGCTCCTCTTTTTCAGCCGACCCTACCCAAATCAGAGGCTAACGAACGAAAGAGACGGACATTTCGGTCTGGTATCACCTCTGCCTGAGCTGCAGTGCTAGTTGTGGCTGTTGGTGCTATAATTTTCTACAGGATGATGATGATTTTCATAACCAACCATCCCCCCCCCCTACTCCCCCAAGAAAAACATTTTTTTTAACAATATTACTAGACCTAGATCTAAATTTCATCAATAAGAGTCTAGTCTAGACAGGTCTAATAGAAATTGAAAGGAAATGGACAGAAGCTTCCTTTTTTGACATACATTTGCTGATAATGTTACAGTAGTTTAGTCTAATAATACTTTTAGGCCTAGTTAGTAAACTACAGAGAAAGATAAATTGTAATTTCTTATCAAATATCAACATAATTAATTAATTTTTTTATCTTGATTTTCTGCTATTTCAGGTTCTTTTCAATTGATGCATGGGGATGAAAAAAGAAGGCCTCTCCCAAGCTACGGTGTCCCGCCTTGTGAAGTCCATCTCAATAGCCATTGCCAGGAGATCGGACCAATACATCTCAATTCCTTCAACAAGAGAGGCAGTCCTGCAGAGTGCAGACCCAACATGAATTTTATAATTACTGCCATTTCCCTGGCGTTAATATGGTCGGTGCTATTGATTGCACCCACATAGGCGTCTTCAAGCCAGTTGGCCCAACACCAGTTATTTCCTGAACAGGAAAAATAGATACTCCATTTTTCTTGGAAAGTCTGCTGGTGAGTAAAGCTGTAATTACTCCTAAATTTTGTAAACTAAATCATGTTTATACAATTTTTATTAAAAAGATCTGCTGATTTCATGAATCTGCAGATGTGTCTACAGGTACATTATGAAGTGATTTAAAATTGTTTTGTCTGATGAATGTAGGTGCAAACTACACTCAAACTTTTATTCATTTTACATCGGCACGAGCTAATATTTTCAGCTCGATTGCCATGGCTACCAGTCACTCCTGACAGTGACAGCTTGGCCTAGACTTTTGGGCGGATATATCTTTGAAAATAAGACACAAATATTCAACAGTTAAAAGATTACTTTCAAATTTGGGTCAGAAGAAAATTCAAACCTACCACTAACAATTCTAGACCATATAAAGACTTAACGACCTACAGACTGCAGTACAGTACAGTGCAGTAAATTTTCATTTTACTTTTTCCCCTTTTCACGAAGCTCATTTTGGGAGATAACATAAACAATAAGACAATCTTTGGTCTAATGTTAGATTGAACTAAAATGGAAAAGTTGGGCTCTAACGATTAGGGCCTTGTAAAATCTACAACCCAGGCTGCGTTTACATCTAGGTTAGGCCAACTGTCGGCTGGTTATCTAAGTAAGATGTAGACCTCTAGACTTGATTTTAGGAAAGGGACTAACTTGGCTATAGACTTTAACTACTTAGGGCTTTCTTAGGCCATGACATGGCAAGTACAACTGGGTGCAAGCACATTTATGAGATAGTACTGCAAGAATTTGTTTGTTCTTGACTTTAAAAGAGATACCGGTAGTCATTCTGTAAATCAATGAATACTAGTAACTGAGTGGGGAGGGGGTGCCTAGTCACTGCCTACATGAAAGGCGCCTTAATTTTTTTTTTTAAGTTAGAATATGATTGACACTATAACGAAGACCAATCATCAATGTAGTAGATCTTTGATATTTTAATGAGGTCTAAACCTTTTTATTTTTGTTTCAGGATGATGTTCTTCTTCAGTAAAATAAATGAAGTCAAATTCCCTGATAATTGAGACAAATTCAGAGAGACGAAGGAGAACTACTGAGCTGCTGAATTTCTGACAGGTAGGCTGTGCGAATAAGTTGTTGTTTGTATGCCCACGTACTTCAAGGAGGGCATTTGTTCATTCACATATTTCCATCAATACTTTCATGTAATTGATTATGCACTCCACTTTTACCACAATGTACATGCAAGACCTTTTTAATGTTTAACATAAATAGGTTTCAATGTGCTTCCTTTCATTCTTTTCTCTTTTCATTCAACAGACATACTTGCAAGGACTATGAAGTTCTACTTAGCCTCTTCAATGAACCAGACTCCATCTGCTGTAACTGTGACTGCATGGGGATCAAAACCTTTGTATTATAATCCTCATAACATGAAGCTATGGTAACAAACAAGCAGCCATTGATAAAAAGCCTGATATGTCCTTGTTTGTGTGTGAACCACAAAGCAACCATCACTCATAAGGATGTTTTTATGTACATCAGATGTTCATTGTTTCACTGGAAAAATTGTGATTTTGAATCATTTAAGAAATCATGTTTTATAATGTGTTTATAATATAGTGAAAGTCATGATATAACAGATTCCCTGCAAAAGAAACACGGCTCAAAAGTAAACTATGCTTTGTTTTAAAAAAATGGGAGAAGGTAATGTAACGAATACATAACATTTAATTCTAATAGTTTCAAGTAGCAGATTATGAGGCTATTGGAGCTTAATATTTGATTTTGACCTTCAATTTTATAATCGTATTCATCGTGAATTGCAATCTTTTCTGTTTTAAGAAAAATAAATAAATTGAACATAATTGTTGATATGTTATATACAATATTCCTTTCATATCTTTTGATTTTAAGTGTGCATACTGTTGGGTTCATTGAATTATACATGGAAAAAGTCTGGAAATAGAACAGTGAGAAAACAGAGAGCGAGCGAGAGAGAGAGAGAGAGAGGGATAGAGTAGAAGAGAAAGGGAACCAAATGAGAAAGAACAATTTAATGATGAGAGATGTCATGAAAATGAGAAATAAACAATGATGTGAGATAGTGTGTGTGTGTGTGAGAGAGAGAGAGAGAGATGGAGATAGGGAGAAAGATTTTTTTTTTTTTTTTTTTTTTTTTTTTTTGGGGGGGGGTACAGTGCCCCCTTTTTCAAATGCCCCTTTTTATATAGGAAAGTGCCCTTTTAATACTTTGTAAGAAGTGCCCCTTTTTCCATAGGAAAAGTGTCTCTTCCCCTTTTCACCTCTGATAAGTGCCCCTTTAATTTTGACACGCGCCCCTTTTACTTTGACAAGTTTCCATTTTCCTTTGCAATAAGTGTCAATTTTCCATTGCTATAAGTGCCCTTTTAAATCTCTAGTAAGTGCTCCTTTTCAGGTACGAGAAGTGCCCCTTTTCACTTTTGATAAGTGCCCCTTGACCTCTGATAATTGCCCTATTTGAATCTGAGAGGTGCCCCTATTAACAAAATTATCGGTGCCCCTTTTCTTTCAACAAATGCACATTTCCTTTATTATAAGTGCCTCTTTTTCATTCTCATAAGTGCCCCTTTTAAAATATGTTCAATGCCCCTTTTCAGGTGCGATATGTGACCCTTTTCACCTCTGATAATTTCCCTTTTAACAATGATACAATTCCAGCAAGTGCCCTTTTTGTTGGTGCTGCCCCCCGCTTTGGAAGTCGCTCCGCCGTCCCTGGACGTCATATTGCTCAAGTTGTCGAGGTGATGCATCCTCTCCACACTGCGCGCATCCATTGTCTTAGCCCATTGTCTTAGTGCATTGTGACGTCATATTGCTCAAGTTGTTGAGGTGATGCATCCTCTCCACACTGCGCGCATCCATTGTCTTAGTGCATTGTGACGTCGCAGCTTCGGTACTGAGCATGTGCAGAAACCGTAACCATGGTGAATAATCCATGGACTAAGTTAGGCCAGGTTTAAACCATGGATCAGTTAGGCCACCTTTCGAGAAATGAAAATGACTTAGGTCAGCGGCCTAAGTTAAGCCTGGCCTAACTAAACCACGGTTTAACTTAGGCCAGGTTTAACTTAGGCCGCTTTCGAGAATACCACCCTATATGTTTGCCTCTCTTGTGAAAGCAACACAATTGTCAAAATGTAATATATCAAGAATGTTATGGTCATTTGACACTAGATTTCACCACAGGATAAATGAACAACCGAAAATTACAGGTTGTAAATGTAACTGATATGAATCCATTAATTTGAAGTTATTACAGCTGAAAGAAACAAATGCATTTTCTTTACGGCCAGATATTTTCTTGATGGGTAACCATGCTTTTTCATTCGGACAAAATGAAGTCTATGCAGTGGCAGATCAAGGGGGGGGGGGGGGGGGGGGGGGGGGGGGTGTTACACCCACAAATGTAATAACGCCCACAAATGTAATAACAATTTACCCACAAATGTAATAACACCCACAAATGTAATAACACTTTGCCCATAAATGTAATAATTTCACCCACAAATGTAATAATTTTGAATCGCCCACAAATGTAATAATGACTTTACCCACAAATGTAATAATGATTTTATCACAAATGTAATAAATTTGAAGTGATATTTTGTCGAATTTGTTCAAAACTAAAACCCTGTAATAAAGCATGGGTATAGCGCAGTCTTTACTCCAGACCCGGTTATTTAAAAAAATTAAAAAATCTTCAAATCTAAGACCCCATAATCCTTTTCCTGTGGAATAACATGAGAATCGAGCGTAGTCTTTCCTCCAGACACGGTTATTCAAAAGTATTAAAAATAACAAATAAAAACTGTTAAGACCCCACCATCTTCCAAACTAAGACCCGGTAATAAAGCATTGGTTTAGAGCGTAGTTTTTCTTCCAGACCCGGTTATTTCAAAACTTTTTAAAAATCTTCAAAACTACAACCCCATCATCTTATTCCTGTGGAAGAACATGAGTATTGAGCGTAGTCTTTTCTCCAGACCCGGTTATTCAAAATTAAAAAACAAAAACAAAAACAAAATAAAACAAAGAAAAAACCTTTTAAACTAAGACCCCTCCATCTTCTAAATTAAGACCCGGTAATCATTTCAGACTTGTTCTTGTTTATATAGCTGCTTGAGTGTTTCAGAAGTAGGGAAAACTGTAATATTAATGTGTTTTGTTTGTATTTGCCTTTGAATAAATTTCGTTCTCATGAATTCACACCGTGTACCACGTACCAATTGGTAGTCTTCAGTATAAGTAATTGATACGTTCATCACATGAAGAAAGGTAATTCATTCACGCACTCATGAAAATATAACATCGCAATCCAACGTTTCAATGTCACTTATAGCGTACATATATATATATATACGTATATATATATATATATATATATATAATGTTACATATCGTGAACATATTTCATAATCACATGCATAAAGCAATCAGCGTCAATATTTAAATACATTTAAGGTCACTCATTCGATTACTTTTTTTTTCTACGAACATTGAATTTCAGGATATTTGCGGGCGTTAGAATATTTACATGATTAAAAAATCGTCGACGGTCAACGAACCATCGAATCGGTCCCTCCTCTGTGTGTTATATATATGGACCATTTTGACTGATTCGTCAGTTCGTGTGACCGCCGACCAATCATTAATTTGTGACGTGTTGTATCCACATATGTAATATATTATATATTATATGTTCCACAGGAATGAGATGGTGAGGTCTTAGTTTGAAGATTTTTTTTTTAAATAACCGAGTATGAAGTAAAGACTACGCTCTAACCCCATGCTTTATTGCCGGGTCTTAGTTTGGAAGATGGTGGGGTCTTAGTTTAAAAGTTTTTTTTTTTTTTTTTTTTTTAATTTTGAATAACCGTGTCTTGAGGAAAGACTACGCTCAATTGTCATGTTATTCTACAGGAAAAGGATTATGGGGTTTTAGTTTTGAAGATTTTTAAAAAGTTTTGAAGATTTTTTATTTTTTTTGAAATAACCGGGTCTGGAGTAAGGACTGCGCGCTATACCCATGCTTTATTACAGGGTTTTAGTTTTGTACAAATTCGACAAATATCACTTCAAATTTATTACATTATAATTATACATGAATTAACAGAAATACATATCGTATACATTGATGACAAAATAAGATATAATAAAAATGATATAAACTTATGAACACAATTATAATAGTTAAATAATTACGATCTTTTATTGTAAGGAAATAACATTATTTGACATAAACTAGCATATATATAATTACAGACTATTGGGTGAACATAAATGTCTTCAGAAGTGATTTGAATGAGTCGACTGTCGGGGCGTTACGAATATTGAGTGGGAGGTTGTTCCATAGAGTGGGTCCATAGTAGCTGAGGGATCTTTCGCCGTAGAATTGAGTATGGGTGCGTGGGACTTGTAGGAGACATTTGTGGGTAAAGTCATTATTACATTTGTGGGTGATTCGAAATTATTACGTTTGTGGGTAAAGTGTTATTACATTTGTGGGTGTTATTACATTTGTGGGTAAAGTGTTATTACATTTGTGGGCGTTATTACATTTGTGGGTGTAACACCCCCATTTGTGGTTGATTCAAAATTATTACATTTGTGGGTAAAGTGGTTATTACATTTGTGGGTGAAATTATTATATTTGTGGGTAAAGTGTTATTACATTTGTGGGTGTTATTACATTTGTGGGTAAAGTGTTATTAAATTTGTGGGTGTAACAGGGGGCGGTCCCCCCCCCCCCCCTTGAGAAAAAAAAATCATGTAAAAACACGTGATTTTTACCTTTTTGTGGGGTTGCCCCCCCCCCCCCCCCCCCCCTGGCGCTCAAGGTGGTGGGAGCAAATTTTTAAATTTCCGAGGACCAAAAAAAAAATGTGATCACTACCCCCCCCCCCCCAACCCCCAACCCCCCCCCCCCTTTTTTTTATAAGGAACTATCGATTATGTTTTTAAAGTATTCATTTCCTTTTCATTAAATCTTACACTATTATATACATGTACATTTTTTTCAATTTTCGCGCAATTATGAAAGTAATATTTTTTGTTTTCATTTCATTTCCGGCACATAAAGGAGAATAACAATAGCAAACAATGCAAGAAAACGAAATACAATAATAAATACAATGACAGGAAAAAAAAGCCCTCAATTAATGCCTGAGGATTACAAAAAGAAACTTAGTTTCTGTAGGAGGCTTTCCTCATTCATACAGTTGGTGGTAGATCTATAAAATACAAATAAATACACAGCATGCTGTGAGGGAATTAGTAAGAATTACCATCACAAGAAATGCCTAACTCTTGGAACAGTAAACAAGCACTGTTCAGTGACCCAAACTGTTCTGATATGAATAGACCGAGGGATAAGATAAAAAGGGAAATTAGAATAGTGGGGTATCTCCCAGGGGCCAAGATCCCGGGACCAGGATATTTTCTAAACGTTTGGAATGAATTCAATTCAGTTTTAGTATTATAATTCATGTGGGCTGCATGGGGTTAATCTCGCTATTCATAAGGACCGGTATTCATAACGTGGAACTTCCTATACCTGAAGTACCGCTATTCATAACACGGAAAGGGGGTCATTATTCATAAAGGCAAAGTCTGGCGAAACAGTTCATTTAAATGTTGATGTTGATACAAACATATTAATGCACTTCGTCACAATTCAAGTTTAATGTGTTCATTGAGTAACACGTTTGCTGGCAGTGACTTTATATATTTAACGTTAGAGGTAGATATACGGTAGATGATTATTTTTGAACAATCAAAACCTATAACTAGCCTATGTTATTCTTCGCGTACATTATTGTGGCACGCCTTTTTTTCTTTATTTGTTCAGTGTTATTTAATAGTTTGTTAAATGTTTGTTTTCAATAAATGTTTTCAAACAATATTCGGGGACGTGTGTCGTCCCCCCCCCCCCCCCCTCATGGCTACGCCACAGCCGTGGGGGTGTTTACTTTTTTATATTTTTTTAATCAACACTGACCCTAATTTCGTGTTGTGAATAGCGACCCTCTTCTCGTATTATTTATAGCGTAATAGTCAGGGTAATATTAATCGGGAGCGCCTGGAGGGTCAAATCTGACTGACATGAGCGCCATACAAGAACCCATTATTATTATTCTTTTATTTTTTATTGATTTTGATTGGAGCTATTTGCAGTTTGGAGATGAGATTTATGCTTTAATCCGAAGGTTACTCTTTGTGAGTGTCTCGTCCCCCCTTTCGTATTGGTGCCCCCCCCTACTCCACTCCTTGGAAAGGTGCGCCATCACCCCCACCATACTCTGCCAGTTATTTTATATGCCAAAGAAAAAAGGAAACGAAATAAATTTATATACTGTTCGTCGCAGAAAAAACTAAATCAAGAATTATCAAGTTTTATCATAACTTAATCACAATTAAAAATAATAAATTACACACTTCTTTCATTTAATGCAATTCATGTGATGCATACTTCATGCACAAGTGATTAAAAAACTATTTGAAGAGAGGTTACCAACAAATAATTTCGGGCGGTATCTGAATTTCAAAGAGGAAATCACCTTCCTAAAAAGTTCAATATCTGCCCTCTCATAATTATGACAGCTCAATCAAGAAAAATGAGCCAGGAATAACAAAGTTCTGTTTGTCTAAAGTAATGCTTGCATTTCCATAATTTGATAAAAAGAATTCGTTTTCACTGGCTGCCTGCCGTAGCAACAAACATAGTTGACAAATCTTTCATCAAGTCTTCTATCTAAGCTTTACAAATATGTGTCATTTATTAATTATAATTGAGATAAAGTTATGATAAAACATCGTTAATGCTCGGTTTCATTTGTTCCGGGACGCACTATAATGTCTAAAATTATGCAAATACTCATTTGCTCATACTTATGAAAATGAGTGTCTATTCAACATACCTTTCTGTCTCTCTCTGTCTCCCTTTTTCTGACTTTCGGCTCTCTTTCTCATTTTCCATCTCTTCGATTATTTCGATTATCTCCCTCTGTACCTTTGTTCCTTAAGAGTCCTTACGGATCGCCAACCCGTAGTCAATCGCAAGCATCCGTAAATAACTCGCTGGTAGCCGTAAATAGCTTGTCACAACTCGCAACAACTCGCATACACTCGTAAGGATTCGTGAAGGAGGGGCAATTTTGTTGACATGTCAAAAATCTTCTTACGATTGTCCACGGATTTATTTGTCCGTAAATAACTCGTAAATAGGTCGTAACAATCCGTAGGTATCGTAAACCGCTCGCATCAACACTTTACCATCCGTAAACTGCTCGCAAAAATCCGTAAATGACACGTAAATATTTCTTTAACGATTTGTTTCGGTTGGTTTACGATTTGTTTACGGATTACTTACGGATTATTTACGGATTATTACGAGTGCTTTGTGTTGTTTACGATTTCATTCGGGTAGTGTTACAATGGCTTTACGGATTGTAACGAGTAATTGCGCACACTTTACGTGTAGTTACGAGTACTTTACAAATAGATACGTTTACTTTAAGTATTCTTACGTATCGTTTACATTTTTGGTAAAAGGTATAAAAGCTGCAAATTTGAACATTTCATTTTCAGTTGTTATTTTTTTGTTACAAATCGTAAGGACTCGTAAATACTAGTAACTTACTCGTAACTATTCGTAACAGCACGTTAACAGGTCGTTACTAACACTTAAGTTGGTGTTAGTTATCCGTGACAACTCGTAACAAATCGTGGAATTCTGCCGTAAGTTTATCCTAGTAACTCGTAATAATCCGTACCAAACCGTAAATAGCTCGTAATAACTCGTAACAACTCTTAAATCGGTCGTAAAAGTGGCCAAATCGTGATAGATCCGTGAATTTGTGCCATCCGTAAGGACTCGTAAGAAAAATCCGTGTATGTGAAGGGGGTATTAAATACAAATAATTGTTTTTTTCTTCTAAAATATGAAACAATAAATTAACTACTCACCTTCCGTGTATATCAGTAGGCCT
This sequence comes from Strongylocentrotus droebachiensis, assembly GCA_035222895.1. Taxonomy (NCBI): domain Eukaryota; kingdom Metazoa; phylum Echinodermata; class Echinoidea; order Camarodonta; family Strongylocentrotidae; genus Strongylocentrotus; species Strongylocentrotus droebachiensis. The sequence continues at coordinate 3,707 of JAVYIG010000578.1, read as the reverse complement.
TTGAATGCAGATCAATGACGTCTTTCACCGCCTTTAGTTTAGATGATCTGAACGACGAGGCGTTTCGATGTAATAATAATTGATGATTAATGATCTATGAACTAATGTTAACACGTCTAATGATATAGTCCGTAATGACAGTCTGTGTAGAAAAATCCTTGCTTAATAACACGGCGGTGCTTACGGCTCAAGTAAATGTCAACTGGGAGAATGATGAGACTAATTATGTTAACATGAGTCTCCTGAAACAATTTCTGTATTTTGATACTATGAAAGTCATTTTTGACTGTCCGGGTGCGATTGCATTTGAATCATCTAATGTGTTCTATTAGCCTGCTTTATAAAATTAAACTCAACAAGTTCTCAAATTGTGGTACCCAGCTCCAGGCAAACCACTTATTATGGCAGTCCACGAGGAAGAAATAACATGCATCGTCAGCAAGTCGAACCGAACAGGATCGAGTCAAAGTTTGTGACTGGTTTAACTTTTGCACGTGATGGTGATGTCATAAAACTCGTAATCCAGACAGTATTGTGATTGCGTGGGTGGGGGGGGGGGGGGTGATGGTAATGTATTTTGGCAGCCCTTCATAGGTAGAACCACGTTCTTCTTGATTGGCGCCTTGTTTCTATAAGTCCATCCCGCCTTAACAAACAAGGGTATGTTTATTGAGTGATTGCACTTTGTAGTTGATGAATAACAGAATTATCACAAATATTTGCAGATTATATTTGCGTTATACCTGATAAAGAATTTAAAAACAAATGTAAATATCATTTCGTGCAATCCCGCGTCGTTTCTGAAGGACCTTTTTAGTTTGCGTGAGATAAGCAAATTTTGTCATGTTAAAATCACGAGTAAGAGGCAATATAATAATTATTCATTTTCCTTCAAATGAACTTATCCTTCATTAAACACATTTTGAATGGGGGGGGGGGGAGGATGGGATCCATACCAGAAAATGTAAGTGCAATGTTCTACGAGCCATCCCGAATCTTGGAGAGGGTGTGTGGGTGTGTACGGTATTAAACCGAGGACACCCATACTCATCTACATGACCACTCGCTAAACGTCCATCTAAATTATTCTAAGTTTTGATGACCTTTCAGGTATTGGATACGTTTATTTAGATGCTCCGTTCGCATGCTGATTTTTTTTTAAAATTACTAGATCCTTGGCTATGAGGTTATCTTTCAAATCGTTCTCAGAATTTTATATTCAGACAAACATTATGTCTTTGAACATGTTGAACATACAGATGTGTACATAATGACCCGAATTCACAAAGGAGGTTTGTTGACAAACCTTGGTTTTCGTACCTCAAATGACGCGTTTTACGTGTTTTTTTACAAACCTGGTTTGTAAAGAACAAAAGGAGGTTTGAGCTCAAACCTTGGTCTGAGCTCAAACCTTGCTTTGTGAATTCGGGCCATTAGTCCTTTATTTCTGGCAAAAAACCCATGTGTATGGGCGTTGGTAAACGCCATCAACCGCGGACCACTCCATAGAAAACTACCGCAAACCGCGGACGGACCTGCAATGGGGGACCGTCCACGGTTGCGATCCTGGTTTTCGCCGTATAAAATTTACGACGTAGGGGGCGTTTGAATATTAGATGTCACAGCGTGTAGCCAACATCGAGTGGATCAGTCCTATGTGTATCGCGAAATGTCACAGCGCCCCCTTCGATGACTGCGCAGGAAAGGCGCGCTACCTGCTATCATCCCATAGCAGGTACGTCCGCGGTTTAATGTAGTTTTCTATGGAGTGGTCCGCGGTTGAAGGCAATTACCCACGCACACACAAGTATAAACTTGGTCCACGTTTGACGCCATAAACGTGTAGTGGTGCGTGTGCGCACGTGTGTGTGTGTGTGTGGTGTGTGCAGGCGCGTACAAAGGGGGGGGGGGGGGTTTGGGGCTAAACCCCCCCATTTGGTAATTTTTTTTTGTGTAACCCCCCCCCCTAAATTTCTCTAACCCCCCCCCCCTTTTTTTTATTTTTTTATTTTTTATTAACAAAACAAAAAAAGTTACCTCTTACCCCAAAAAAGATGTTGATGTGCTTTAGCACACACGCAAAACGAACATTTGCAAACCATTATTCAATACAATCTGAGAATGTATACTATTATCTAGATCTAATAAGAATAAATCAGTATCAAAATCAGTCCATAAATTGATAAATTAATTGAATTCTCCCCGGTCCCCATCAGAAAAAAATCTTCTGTGTGCCCTTGCCCTGAGCCATGATATATGGCCGTACAGAAAATACTGTATGAGCATGCACTGTTTAATAATATCTTGCAAAACGTCACTGATGTGCGTTTGTATTGAGGCCGCACCACTCACTAGTACACTAGCATTATGAGCGAAACGTAAGATATTTTTCATGTATTATAAATGTTAATGTATACTTCTTTTTGTTCTTTTTGAAGATATATTTTGTAATACTTAGTGCTTTTAAATGTAAATAAAGCTGATCATTTTCTGTCTCTTAAAACCACCTTATCTTTCATTAGACCCTCTCTTATTTATCACTATAGTCTGTTGAGAGCCAGAAGTGTGTTAACTCTGTGTTGAAGTATATGAGTTAACGCCCTTCTGGTTCCAAATGGAATTTACCGTACGGACACTTTCTCTATGTCTCTCTCACACTCTCTCTTTCTCTAGTTATTTACCTTTTTTGTTTTCTCTCTCTCTCACACACACACTCTCTCTTTCTCTCTTTCTCTCTCTCTCTCTCCCTCTCTCCCACACTCTCTTTCTCTCTCTCTCTTTCTCTCTCGCACACTCTCTCTTTCTCTCATCTGTGGTAGGATGCGAAAGCTATTGTGTGCCGGTAAGCCTGAATCCGATGACAGGGGTAATAATATTTATATTTGTAAAGCGCTTGAGAGGGCCTTCGGTCCTGAAAAGCGCTGTATAAGAACTAGCTATTATTATTATTCTTGTAGGTGGCAAACATACCCGCATACCCGCAAACATGCCCCTTTTGATGATATTTTTCCAAATCTAATTTGTCCTTTTTCAAATTAGATGAATGGACCTTACTAAATATGTTAAGTGCTAGTTTTCAAAAAAAATTTAGTGGTGCCCCTCGTCTTTCCTTTCTAAAATGTATCATGGTATCTTCCCAGATCGGACGTTGACTACAACATTTTGTACACCTATCTGTTATCTGCTATTCTAGTAAACTCCTGCATTATTATTTCAATCGAGGTATTATGTCTTTCTCCAAGGTGTTCCGGCTTCCTGTACGTTGTTGTATATTCTACTTTTCCTTCCAACAAATATTTCAAGAGACAATGTTGTCTTGTAATATAACCGAGGTTCTTCTTCTTTCTTTCTTTAACTATTCCTACTAGGTTATTTTGTTTAAGCACCAGACATTATCAATTAAATTTGCGCTGGGTTATTGTAATTATTAACAGGTCTCGATTAAATGGCCATCTAACTGTCCACATAGTATGGGCTGTTCCTCTGCCTTACTCAAAATCATAGACGTGACGTTCTTATAATTCATATTTAGGCAAAACTATTCACTTTCGACAGTATTCAAAGATAATTGCATATCTTCCTCCTTGTCTGCAAACTGTCAATATCATCAACACAGCAGCGCAAATCACTGATGTTCACAACTCCAAACACTGACACTCGTCATATCTGAAATTTCCCTGAAATATCAAATTTGTGCACGGGTTAAT